>PYHW01010766.1:2273476-2306709 GCA_013186435.1 Turdus rufiventris | reverse complement strand
AAATAAAATAAAATAAAATAAAATAAAATAAAATAAAATAAAAATTCAACTGTGAAATGAGATGGAAACTGGGTTGTAAAAAACCACTTTTTGCCAGGTAAACGAGCAAAGAGGATCAGAAAGTTGCTGTGCTGTTGGAAGTGTGGGCTTGAACTTGGGCAGAGCCCATGTTACATGGGCATTGCAGATATTGCCTTGTCTTGGAATAAAAAAGATCAGTAGGATTGTGGCATGGGTGTTACAGCTACTGTCCATCTAAATGGCAAATTTTGCTTCCTTTTCCAGTAGAAAGAAAAGAGCAAAAAGGCGAAGAACTCATTGTTGCAACCTTTTTGCAAAATATTGTGACTGAGCTCATTCTTATATTGGAGTTATTCTGTCTGGGAGCATTTGTGTAATATGCAGTGTGTCACTCTGTCCATAACTCTTATCAGCAGAGGTGAATTCTTCCTTAAGTTGTGTCAATAAAAGTCGAAACTGGCTCTAGCTCATGGAAGAGGTCATTTTCGGGAGTAGGAGTTGGAAAAATATGCACAAAAAAAGCTTTCTTCTGCAACTGAGATACTGATTTTCTTGACAGCTTCAGTGTAGAAGTGAATTTGCTTCAGTTACTCTCAATGATGTGAGGAGCATAGAAGTGAACCTAAAAATGCCCGTAGCAACTTCTGTTAGAGAGTTACTCAACCAGAATATCTTTTGCTCTGAGATTGATGCTGCACTGGCTTTAATAAGCCAATAGAAAAAAATGTCCAGATAAAAAAGAGCTCTAAAAGCAAGTGTTGTTACACATACACAGCTCTCAGATGGTGTGTTATGGTCTCATAGGCTGCTCAGCCTTTCCTCCAGGGTTAAAAAAAATGAGGAGCTGGTTGCAATCTTGGCTGGAAGGTCGACTATGGCTTCATAATTAGTTTTGCATCAAGGTCTGCCCTCAATTGCATTGCTAAAATTCCTATAACTTCATTAGGGTTGGCTGGGTTTAACTAAGGCATTATTTGCCCTAAGATTACCTGCAGTCAAAAATTTGCTGAATGTTGGTGGTTCAGTAATTAAAGGTGTTTACAGGAAGCAGTACAGGCAGAACGGCAGAAGAATGGCAGTTCCCAAATCCAAGATGTGACCACATGAAAAAGAGGAGAGAACTGTGAAGAAAATTCAGGGTTAGCATCCTTCAGCATTATGGGAGCAGGTGCAGCAATTCTGAGCTTTCCAGGAGCAAACACTGTGGTTGGGAGAGCAGCTTGGCCTTTCACTTGGCAGTATTGCTGATCCCAGATGAATCCCCGGAGAACACAAGATGGTTTTTTGTATCTGTCACTCCCATTCCCTAGGCCACAAAGGACTTGGTGAGTGTCTGAGGGGACTGCAAGGGAGATGGAGAGGGGCTCTTCACTGGGAACTGCAGTGACAGGACAGGGGGGAATGGCTTCAAATTGAGAGTCGGCTGAGATTAGATATTGGGAAGAAATTCTCTACTGTGAGGGTTGTGAGGCACTGGCACAGAGAAGCTGTGGATGTCCCTTTGCTGGAAATGTCCAAGACCAGACGGGATGTGGCTTGGAGCAACCTGGTCTAGTGGAGAGTGTCCCTGCCCATGGCGAGCGGGTTGGAGATAAATAGTCTTTAAAGTGCCTTCTAACTCAAACCATTCTGTGATTTGATGGCTGTTGCTGCCTCTTTCTGTCCTCCCTGACGTTCCAGCAGCTCCGCTCCTCTCCTCTCTTCTCCCTTTTCCTTTTCCTCTCCTCTCCTCTCTTCTCCCTTTTCCTTTTCCTCTCCTCTCCTCTCCTCTCCTCTCCTCCCTTTTCCTTTTCCTCCTCCTTTTTCCTTTTTCCTTTTTCCTTTTCCTTTTCCTTTTTCTTTTCCCTTTTCCTTTTCCCTTTTCCTTTTTCCTTTCCCTTTTCCTTTTCCCTTTTCCCTTTTCCTTTTTCCTTTTCCTTTTCCTTTTTCCTTTTCCTTTTCCTTTTCCTTTTTCCTTTTCCCTTTCCCTTTTCCTTTTCCTTTTCCTTTTCCTTTTCCTTTTCCTTTTCCTTTTCCTTTTCCTTTTCCTTTTCCTTTTCCTCTCCCCATCTCTTCCCCGCCCTCCCTCAGACCCCGCCCCTTTCCCCGGCCCCGCCCCTTTTCCCGTCCCCGCCCCTCCAGCCGCGCGCACGCGCAGTGCCAGCGCCGTGCCTGTGACGCGGGGCCGGGCGGGGCGGGCCGGGCGCGCGCGGGGAGCGGGGCCGCGCTCGGCACTTCGGGGACGCTCCGGAGCGGGGCCGCGGCCGGGGCCGGGCGGCCGCAGCCGCAGGTGAGGGCGAGACGCGGGAGCCCGGCTCGGTTCTGTCCCGGGGGTGGGCACGGCGACACGCGGAGCGCCGCGTCCTGCGGGGCCTCTGCGGCCGCGGGGGGAGCGGGGCCGCGCTCGGAGAGCGGCGCGGGGGGGCTGTCTCACAGCGGAGGGGTTGCCCCGTTCCTTCGCCGGGGCTGCTCGGAGGCCGCGCTGAGAGCGGCGGGGCTCCCTGCGGGCGGGACGGCAGCGGGGTGTCCCGGCTGCGCTCGGGGCCGGCGGGCGGTGACCCCTGAGCCGGGGCACGGCGCGGGGCAGTGCGGGACCCCGCGGTGCGGGAGGGCGGACGGGGCCACCCCCACGGCAGCGACCCCCGCGAGCGGCGGGGACAGAGCCCAGCGAGCCGTGCCCGGGGCAGGACGGGCTCCGGCAGGACGGGGGTCACCGCTGGGAGTGGCCGCGGACACCGCGGGACTGTCCCGCCCGGGGTCGCGGCTGGCGGCGTGCACGGACCGGGCTGCGGGGCTTTGCCGCTCGCAAAAAGTGTCTCGAACTCTCCTTTTGCAGGCTTTGTTGTGCAGCCATTGTAATCGTTCCTTCATCCGGCCCGTTCTGTTCGTCTGTGTTTATTGTTCCCTGCTGTTTAATAGGCTGGATGAGGTCTGGGTGCAGGAAGGAGTTTTGGGGATTAGTTCTGGGATGCAGCCATTAGAAAGGGGGACGGAGCTGATTGTAATGAACTTGTCAGCTTCCTCTTTCCCCCGTTCGCATAAAATTTAGGCCGAGCTCTGTTTTTAGTAGGTACTGTTCAGGACTTTTCGCCTCCGTACGAGAAGTGCGATGTTAGCTGAAGAACTCTAGGAGTCTTGGCTCGGCTCCTTTGTGTAATTCAGGAGACGCAAGGTGCACATCTTTTTCGGTTTTGTATGGCAAAGGGCTCTTCAGCTTGGATGTTCCGAGTTAATGAAACTGATGCTGTCTTGGACCTGCTGTGAAATCTGCATCAGAAATACTTCCCTTACTCATTTAAATACGCCTCATACATTTGAATAGAACGCCACAGAGGAGGTTTCCTTATTCTTTCCCCAGTGAGCGACACATAGAGATAATGCTAATGAATAACCTTCAGGGCGCTCTTCCCACTTCTCTGATTTCATGGTAGAGCTTGTTCTGCAGTCCTGTTTAATACTGGAATACGCTGCAGAGTGTTGATAGTAAAAAAATATTTGTGTAGTAACTTGGATTAAATGCTATCCTGAATGCACTTCTTCTGATCTCTCCGATTCTATGATTTTCAAAATTGTGCTTCTAAACATTTTCCTTCACTTTTAAAGTTCAAAAAATTGTAGCGAGGTGCCAGCACAAATTAGCGTGCTGCTCTGCTTCAAAGAAGCAAGACTGCTTCTAGTGAGCCACTGACAGTAGGTGTCAAAAATGAATTAAAGTGGCTTTGCCCCAGACAGCTCTTTACTATTATTATTATTACTTTAAAGAATTTCTTCTGCTCTTCTGTAAAAGAATCACTAAACTGAGTGTCATGTGAGGCCGTAGTTCAACTGCTCCTGATCAGTAGCAGTAGTAGTGGCTTGGAGAATTCTGCGATTCATGGTATCATTGGCACAACTTCTGGTGATGCATGAAGCAGATCAGCAGATGAACCTAGCCAGAAGAAAAGGGTCATGCCCAGATTCCCTGAGCTAGTTTGCAGTCCCCCAAATGGCAGGAGAGCATGTCCATGGGGCCATGATGAGCCCTGGGACAGCCTTGGGCAGCTGTGGGGTCAAGCAGGGAAGGCAGGACGAGCAGCTGGAGCTCTGCTGGGACAGCACATGAGGCTCAGAGAGAAGTGAGATGGAGTTACTGCAGGAAGGGCTCTTCTGCAGGACATGGCCTGTCTGAAGGCACAGTGGGATTTGGCATAGAAAGTAAAGCCTTGCCTTTGTCCCCTGAATTCCAGGCTAGGTTGGATGGGGCATTGAGCAACCTGGTCTAGTGGGAGACGTCCCTGTCCATGGGCAGAGGGGTTGGTAAGGATGGTCTTTGAGATCCCTACCAACCCAAATTGTCCTATGAGTTCTAGTCACAAGCGGGGTTTTTTGTTTTGTTGTCCAACAGGCTAAGAAAAATGATGGCTTTCTTAAAAAACCAAACCCCACCACATTTAACAAGCTTTCTCATGTTGAAGGTATTTCAGTGTAATGCAACACTCGCATGTGTTTCTTCTTTGACAATGGTGATCAAGCCCAGGTTGTTCAGATCTAAGGCTATAACCTCTGTTGTTTGAAATAAGAGATCACTGAAGTTACCTCCAGGTGTTATGTTCTTGCTGTGGTCCAGCTGTTAGAAAGAGATAATTAATCAACACGACAAAGACAGCGTTGGTAGCGATTCCAAAGGAATCTGCAGCGTGTTCTTCTGGGAGTGTTTCTGCTAGCACTACTCTATCACCTCCACAAGCACCACAAGCAAAGATGTCAGAAATGCTCGTGTTTTTTCATGGTTGTTAGGTTGCTGAAATTGTTGTGATGCCTAGTATATGGCTTTTTTTTTTCTTTACTCTTTTAGATAATATGTCTGTGCTGGCAAAACTTTCTGTGAAACTGCACTATGGCAAAAACTGAACGGTTACGAAGTGTTTTAAGAGTAGCAGCCTCAGAAGATATTCAGCGTTTGGCTGTTTCATTGTATCAATAGTGCACAACTTTTTTCTAATGACTCTTAATAGCTCATCAGAGTTGATTTTGACAGCCTGGGGCTGGGCTCACAGGGATGAATGCTTTTATCACCGATCTGGGATAGTGTTTATGGATGTCAGTGTGAGTGGGAGGTAAAAACTTAAATAGATGGGGCAACATGTTCTGTTTTCCTTTCTATGTTCTCTACTTTCAGGTTTTTTAATTCTCACAGCTGTATTGCATTGTCAGAGTTCCGACTGGAAACATTTTAATGATTTTCTTTTTAACTATTTGTGATGCAACAGATTAACTAAAATTGTTAGATTAAAACTTTGTGGATAAATTAGAAACACTGCAAGAAACTCTTTTCAGTATATCGGCTAGCCCTAAGCCAAGTGTCTTTGAAAAGCTACAAAGTAATTAAACAATGTTAGACTGTAGCCTCTGGGAGCAAAAGCATACTTTCAGTGGGCCTCAAGGGGACTTGAAACATTTTCCAGTTTTATCTGAATTACTATGAATTATGACTATGAAATTATTCATGATTATGAAAGATGATGAATTATTTTCACAAAGCTTTGTCTCTGAGGCTTTACACAGCAGGAGGTGTTTTGGGGTGAAGTGTGCCTGTGCCATGCAGGGCAGACAGCCTGTATCCTGTGTCGGGATGCTCTCACAAGGGAACCAGGCTGTGAGTGCACTGGGGTGGGGATACAGAGACCTGCAATGTGTGACTTGGTACTGCTGACAGAAGCGTTTCACAAGTGGATTTCCTGAAGATATCTTTTGGATTTTGAGCTAGGAAGGGATGTGTTTGAGCACAGGAGGAGCTTGCAACCTGCAATAAAATTTAAACCTGACTCCTTTAATTGGCTTGTGTATTTCAGAAGACTAAGAAAATTTGGTTTTCCATGTTCAGCGTCCTGTTATGAATTTGATATCTTTGATGCCTGTTCTGAGAAGCTGTTTTCAAGTCAGCTGTACTACGTTTTGAAGAATGCCCCAGCTACTGATTTCTATTATTGATGTTTTTGCGTTAAACTTGCTGTAGGAAATACATAATTTGATTTCTTTTTGTGGAAACAATACTTTGTTAATACTAATGACAATGGTCATATGATTCTTTGGGGCTTTTTTTTTCACCTCCTTTGTGATTGATGCAGCTGCTTGGTAGCGTGTTCTGTAGTTGGGAAATGTGAGGTTTGTTTGGCAATGCCAACTATTCTGCTTAGTTTCTTTAATCTGAAATATTTAAAATATGATCAAGCTTATGTTCAGGAGAAAGTACAAATGAAAATAACTCGTGAACAGAAGTTTTGCTTTTAAATAAGCTCTTAGAGCTTTTGCCCTGACTTGTAGTTGCTTAAGTTTTGGGTGAAACTTCAGACCTTTCTCCATTTCCTTATTAAAGAGCATCAATCTTACCAGGTGCCCCATGCCTGCTTGAATTGTTGCATTGCACATTTTGCTCTCCCTTTTCGAGGGCCCTTTGTCTGCAGGGTGCCCAGACAGTGATGTTCACGGAAGGTTACTGCCAGAGCAAAACTGCTGCTGTTCTCTGGGCAGGTGTGGATGGGACCAGAGCAGAACTGGTTGTCAGTAGGCAAAGCAGCAGGAGTGTTTGCCCCTGATGTCAGACACTTGCTTTGGCTCCTGCCTCCTGGCACATGGACTTGTTTGTCCTGCCTCTCAGATGTCTCTTTATTTGCCTAAAGTGGGAGGTGTAAGCTGCTTTAGGACAGAGGTCCTGTCTAAGCTGTTCCACCTTGCAAGAAGAAAAGTTGGCACAAAGCTTATGGAAATGTGTTGCATGGATCTCATGGTTAAAACTAGAGATGGGGTGATTTGAGTGCCTGTCCTTGCTCTGAGGACTTAAAATTATGTATTCTAACAGATATTGCGGTAGTCAGCTACTCATCATGTGAGTCCTGTTATGAATGTTAATTTCCATCTTTGCAGGGCAGTGGGGGAAGAACTTTGTTCCTTTTTTCTTGGTGAGGAAAATGAACTCATTCTATCAGTCTGTCATAGTCTATCAGAAATTGCAGGCCAGGATTTAGCATCATGACAAGTGAAAATCATGGTGCATGGTAAATGAGCTTAGTTCACACCATAACCATCTGGTCAAGGGTAAATTGTTATGAGGAAGGTGAGGTGCCATGTAATGAAAAATTCAGCAGAATGAGTGTGAGTGATTATGATTAAATATTAGACAGAATTTTGTAGACTGAAAAATGCAAGAATAAAAGTGAATTTCTACTCAGTTCCTTTTTCCTGGTTGTTCTTTGGCATCTCCATGTGAGTGGTGTGTTCTAGTTGATAGTGTTCCACACGCATTTAATTTAGCATTGTGAGAACTTTGATTCCTTTGAATAACTGACCTTATCTGATAATGCTAACTGGAGGTATCCAGCAGTGTGTAAACATGATGATCTGAAATACCCAGAAGGCTTTTATTGTACTGGCTTTCTAAAGGTAAAGCTCTGGTTCTGTCATATATGATTGCAGTATGTTTTTTAAAAGCAATTCTGTAAGAAAACAATGCAGAAGTTTTAAAGTTTTAGAAGAAATTTTAGATTTCAAACTTCTTCATAAAATTGTTAAGGATTGAAAATTGAGCTGAAGATTCACACTCAGACAGCAAAATCTGGTGCCAGAGGCTTTGGGGACAGTTTGGTGCTGCAGGTACCTCAACGTTTGTCCCTCTGGGTGGTCCTGCCTTGTGCCCTGATCTGCTGCAGCTCCATTGGCACAGCTAATGCCTGAGCGATTGCAGGATAATTTCTTTCATGCTGCTCAGCTTGTGGGAAACTTACCCACTCAGTAATGTTTTTATCAGTTTGCTAACTCACCCTGTGGCTACACCTTACTGTTGCTCTCACAGGTAAGAGGCAGGAATTGTGTTGGGAGGTGAGAGCAGGGAAAGCAGCATGGTTTCTGCCAGCAGATGCTGGGGATGAAGCATCAAACAGCTCAGCAGGACCAGGGCATTGCTCCCACTTCAGACTCTTTAGGTTTCCAGATGCCTTTAAAGAGCTCTTCCTGGGATTGATGCTCTCCAATTAGCTTTCCATCTGTGAGGAAGCTGAATGATCCCTGTAATGCTTAAATTCCTGTTTTCAGGTAACTATTACATTAAAGCAGGAATTCTACACTACATTAAGGAAGGAGCTAAACTTTTTCTCCATTTTGGAGGATTCAAACACAACCTTGTGTCCTGCTGACAGATACGTGGCTCTTGAAGGGAGCCAAGAGAGAGAAATGGGTTGATCTTCTGCTTTGTCAACTTTTGGCTTCTCACTGCCTGACTCTCAACCAGTTTCACTGCTACAAAACACATGGTTCTGGGCAAGTTTATGGCTGCCCACAGTTTTTGAATAGAATTGAGGAAGTGAGTAGCACATCCGTTATTTAAAGAAAGCTGCGAGTGGCACTAGAATCCTACACACGTGGGAATGTCTTCTGTATATATATTAGCATTTTTTTTTTTTAAGAAGCTGATTATTCACCATGGTGCCAGAATTGCAGATTTGTGTTAATAGCTTATGCCTACCACCACTCCCCCAACATCATCTTGCAGCTCAGTGTTAGTGAGTAACTTTTGAAGTAGTAGCAGCTACAAGTTACAAAATATATTACTTGTATATGTTGGAAGCTTTTAACAGTAACAGTGTTACCAGTTTTGCTCTTTTAAAGATTGAATGTACAATATAGCAATGATTTTATGGTTGAAAATTTAATCTGTGCTCTAGTGTTTACTGTTCTAAGCTAAGCTTGTTTTTATACAGTGGAATTAAAGTATTTCCACCAGGGTGTGTGTCCTATGAGACACACAAACAAAAGACTTTGCAAGCTTACTCATTGAAGCTGGAAATTAGGAATTAAAGGGATTGAACACAAAGGAATTGAAGGATATATCTAGATAAATCAGCAGGATTGAATTTACCAGGTTGCTTGAGCTGCCTTATGCTGCTCCCTGGGTGGCTCTGCAAATCTGACCAGTCTCTCGTGGTTGCTCACATTTGACAAGGGGAAGTAAATGTGCCAGCATTCACTGCCTCTGCTCCTTATTAGGCTTGGGCAGTACCAACCACTGACATCTGCAATGACAAAGGGGCTGTTGTGGGGGGTTTTGTCATCCAAGGGAGGCTTGGCGTACCATATTTTACCCAAGTCTCAGAATTTTCTTCTTAATGTCCAAACAGAGTTCTGTTATTTAAAGGATAAGAGTAGTGAGATGGTCATGTTATCAC
This sequence comes from Turdus rufiventris, assembly GCA_013186435.1. NCBI lineage: Eukaryota > Metazoa > Chordata > Aves > Passeriformes > Turdidae > Turdus > Turdus rufiventris. The sequence goes on along the minus strand of PYHW01010766.1, from coordinate 2,297,512 downwards.
CTGTCTTGGGGTTGGTAGAACTGCTGTTAACACATCACTTATCTCTGTGATGTTGGTGGTAAAATTTGCTGCAAGAGAGCCCGGCCTGTATCTTTGCGAACCTTTTCCAGGAATGGTTTAGCACCTTGTCTTAATGTAAAGACATTCCTCCTATGTGGAGGAATTTGCAGTAAATCTCTAAATTAACCATGGTCCCCTCCCCATTCACCCAGCATTTCCCTTTAGCCAGAAGGTAGGGACTCTGATATTTCGTGCTCCTACTGCAATTCTTTATTTTTTTCCCCAGTTTTTTAGCTGGTGTGTCTATCTGATGAATTAAGAACCACAATGGTGCACCAAGACCTTGTTATGATAGCGCCCCCCCATGTGCAGAACAAAAAGGTAGTTTCTGTTCCCAAATATTGCTGTGCTGCTACAATCTTTCTTCCACTGGTTACTTTTCCGGTATTTGGTGGCAGTGGGTAGGATTGGATACAACTGTAAAAAGGAACAGTTATTGTTGGTAACATCTTAGTGAACAAGTAGTCTAGCCTGTGGTAACATTTTCCTCTTTCTTGTAGCCCTGTGGTGGACTTTACCAGCATCTCTTGCCTTCCTCCAAGGACAGGAGTTTGTCTGAAGTGTTTTGCAGGTGCTCACAGGGCTGTTCTGGCTCATGGAGCTCCAAGTTATGTCTTTTCTGAGACAAGAGGCTGAGCGGATGTGCACTGGGCTTGCCCTGCACTTAAAATTGATTTCTTCGATGATGATGAGTGTGCCAAATGCCCTGGCTTCTTTTGAGATGACAGGAGGGATTTCTTGTCTGCTGCTGGCTTTCTCTTGTTTTTGGCTATCATTCCTAGTTTGTGGGAGGAGAAAATATATCGGTAAGGGGGTTGTATACCTTACTTCTGGCAGCTGAGACATTTATGAGAGCTCTTCTGCAGAATGCCAACCAAAATAAGCTGGAGTGGTTTAAACAGCCTAAATAATCACTCTTTGTATTGGCTGATCCTGAGTAAATAGGTTAGAAGGTACTTAAGAGCAGCTCAGCTGGAGCCTTATGGCAGAGAGCAGGGACAAGCCAAGCCAAGGGTGCTGAGCTCTTCCATGGCACAGCTGTTCCTAGAGGAGGAGATCCAAACCTAGGGCAGAGGTTCACAAGCTCAAGGGCTGCTTGGAAGCAGAAATGTGGCTTCTCCCTGCAAATAACCCTGTGATTACAGCTGAAATAAGAAAATCCCACTTGATCATCCTCATGGGGAATGAGTGTACTTTCTGGTAAGGCTGTAATGATCTGCTGGTGTGGAGTGCAAGAAGTGGTTAAATTTAAACATGTTTCATGTGGAATCAAGGGATGGCAGTGCTGGCACCCTTCTGGTGGCACTGCCAGCTGCCAGGACACGTGGCATGGGGCTGCTGTGCAGCAGGGTCTTGTCTTCCCCTTGTGAGTACGGAAGAGTCCACATCATGGTTGTAACCACTTCCCACTACTAGTTCAGATCATTTATTCATTAGCAAAATTAACGGTAGGTGGGATTTGGGCTGGAAAATATGAATGTGCAAGGTAAGAGGTTGCACGACAGCACTTCACCATCCTAAACGAGGAGTCAGGAATGAATAATGGCAGAAAAAGAAATGGGAGGAGAAAAAAAAATGAATGAGCCAGAGGAGAAAATGCTGTCTTTGTATTGACTTTATTGTTTTAGTGCCATCCCAGATGTGTCTAACAAGTCTGACATTGTTGGAGATTTTCATTACCAAGAGCCTCTCACGAGGCCCTGCAGTGTAATGCTCGTGTGTGTCACTGGAGCAGCCTGACACAGCTCTGCCACCGTGCAGGTTGGGCAAAATGTGCTCACAGGGCATGGGGGGCAGCTGGATCTTTCTCCTGGTTTTAAAGGCACTAAGAAACCACCAGAAACTAGTTTCTTATTCATGTCTTTCTGGCCTTCTTCACCAAAACAAACTGTGTAAGAGGCTTCCTGGTGAATTGTGTGTGCCATTCCTGACACAATGGTATTTTAGTTCTGGAACTCGAGTCATTTTGATTGCTGCCATCCATAGCTGTGCATAGATAAAAGCAAAATAATTTGACACACTTTAAGGAGGAGTATCAATAGCTTCATGAAATAAGACTGCCATAGCCTCTCATCTTCAGGTAAACCCTTTGTTTTGGTTAAGAAGTTGAAATGTCCTGTAGTGCTTCTGATCCATTATTATTGGTTAACCTGCACTTTCCTGTGTGATTTTGTTGTTAGTATTGCTTTATTGTTTTAACTGGATGAATAACTTGATTGGCAAGGGTTTGTAATTTTAAAAAATACTGTTCACTCGTTTAATTATAGAAGTGACCCTCACTTACTGGTGCTAACAGTGTGAGAATATGGATTACCAAGTGCAATGTTTTCATCTTTTTTTCTGAGAGGAAATGCAGAGGAAACAAAAGCCAGCAACATTATTACCAGCATTTCTTCACTCTGCTTTACACTAGAATGAATTTAAAAAAAAAGCCTGTGCAAATAACAGCACTGCTGATTGCTCCTTGTGTTTTAGGGTAACTGTCTGCTGTTTTCCCTTCAAATTGGTTGTGCTATATTTTCAGCATTAAAAAGAAATGCAGGGTCTCTTCCTAAATCCCTCTATCCCGTTGTTCAGACCTGTAAGGTGACTTTTCACTGTAACTTTGTGCTATTTCAGCTCTCTGTGACTGGTGCTGTCTGTGCAAGCCCAGCCAGAGCTTCCTGCTGTGGTAACAGCTGCTGGGGGGGAATTTGTGAGAAGGGGCTTGGCTTGGAATCACAGTGCAAGGCATTACTTCTTGTAGGACTTTTGTACCTCTTGTGGCTTGTATGCATTTATGACATGTATGGCTTGTATGTCATGACTGACATGAAATGGTGGCTGTGATTCTGAGGCAGTGACTGCCTGAGTAGCTTCAAAGTAAAAATTAGACCAGACTTTTGTTTTCTTCTGTGCTACTGTTGAAATTGATTTTTATGTGGAGCTGTGATCTTGTGAGATTCTGTATGAAGTATTCCTTACATATGGAAAAGAGCAGGATGCCACAGATTTTTAGCGAGTTATGTGAACTTTCCCTTCAGGCAAGAAGCGGGGCTATCCAATTTTCCACTTACATTAGACAGAGCTCAAAGGGCTGCAGAAGATAGTTAACTCTGTTGGAGATGCTCTATCCTGCAGTTCTTTAATAAAACATCTACAGTGGATAATAGTGTGCAAACATGTGTGACAATTTTTTTCTCTTCCCAAACCTTGTTCTAGATGTCAAAATTTACCTGGACTACTTGGGAATGGCGAAACATAGCCCTGGGATCCTGCCATGAACAGTAAGAAAGCTGAGATACTTTGTGTATGCAAATAACTTTCTTTTAGTGACTAAACCCCACTGAAACCTTTCCTGCTCAATTAACACAACCAGGTAACATTGTGGAGATGCTCCCAGCTTTTCAGACAGTAAAAAGGCAGCACAGTAGGTCAGAGGGGTGGTCAGCAGGAAAGCATTCTTTGGGAAACTGTAGTGGGGAAGTTCTGCAGTCAGTATGGCATTGGAGGTGGGAAACTGCTATGGGTGGTTCATTAGGAAATTATTGAGGTGGTAGCTGATGGATGCTTTCCTGTAATGTGTAATTATATTGTGAGATTCCATTGCTACCTGGAGTATAATTATATCAGGACTCCATTGTCATGGGATATCTTGAGTGCAAATTAGATTGAAATGTGATTAGACAAATTAGTGGAAGAAAAAAAGTGAATTTTGAAGTGCTCCAGATGCAGTTTGCGGGAGGAAATCCCTAAAACCCTGACAGAGGGAAGCTGCCAGAAGGCAGTGTCCTCTCACTGTTGCTGCTCCTGAATTGACTGCTGTTAAACAGGTAGCCTGGCTGATACCCTGACTGATTTGCTCTTCAGACTGAGCTTTCCTGTCTGACTTTTGTGAGGTGCTTTTTTTAGATGAAATTTACTGTGTGACAGGGGTTGATTAAGCAGTTCATGTAGCCAAGAAAGCACAATAGCTTTAAAGATATTCTGGAGTGTTAATCAAAATATCCAGATATTTTTGTGTTGTTGGTAGCCTGAGACTTCCTAGTTTGAAGGATACGTAAATATTCATGTATGTACGTGCTGTGTATTCTTTACCTAGCCTTTTCCAGATGTTGCAGTAGACATCCTTAAATTAACACATTGAAAATTATTCTGATTAATTTTCTCAGTACAGAATAGATGACTGGAGACACAGTGTGGGTGAGTAACACATTTCTAAAGTGTTAATAGTATCTGTGGAAAACTTAGACAACTTGTCAGCCTTCACTGGGACAGAAATTAGAAGGCTTTTGTATTGTTACATACAATAGTTTGGATATAGTCCATTGGAAATGTACATCTCTTGAAAATTCCTGTAATCTGAACTTTTCACAGCAGTGTAAATACTTATGTATTATGCAAATGTTCAAATGAAAAAAATATTTTATTTTCTTTTATAGGGCTTTTGTAGGATCATGTCATGTTTAATTCTTCTGTGGGAACAGTTTTTTCCCAAGGGCTTTCAAAATCTGGTTTATATACTTGAGATGTTAGGCACTGCTAATATCTTGAAAATATCAGGACTCTCTTTTGATGGACAAACTAGAATTAGTAAATTCTTACAGAGCAAATCAGAACTTTATGTTCTTTATTAGGAGAGCTGATAAAGACACAGGAAGCTTAGTGCTTTGTACAAAGTAGGGTATGTAACTCAAGCAGATTCTGCTAAGACTGGTTACTTTTGGCTTTCTGAGAAGTTTGTTCAGCTTACCTGGAAAAGATAAATGTATATATTTGTAGAACATTAAATAGCTTTGAAATCTTTCCAAAATGAAGCTAAAGCTTCGGTTTGCTTTTTCTGATCGTGGATTGACTGAGCTAACAATTTAAGCAGCACAGAGGTAAAATATTCCTTCATTTTGAACTGTGTAATTTAGCAAATTCACTGTTTGAGAGGTTGGGACAGCTAGAATGATCCTGGGTTTTTTTGTTCCCTGCCATCAGTTATCTAAAGGTTGTGTGGCTTTTCTTCTGTTTTTTTCTTTCAAGGTGGTTGTTGGAGTCAAAAAAGCTGGATTGTTGTTGTGGTGTTCAAGGTCTTTGTGTTTGGGAGGTTCTTACTTGTGCTAGGAATGGACATTATCATCAGAAATTCAAATCTCATTTTACTTTTAAAGCTGTTGTGTTAGAAAACATCCATGTGCCACTAACTAGAGCTGAATGACCAAACATGTGAAATGCATCTTACTCAGCTCTCATGTCATTTATGGAGGCTTAGGATAGGGCAGTGAGTGGTGTGAGCTGTGTTGTGCTCTGGGTACATTTCTGACCTGGTGTGTCCTGAATTGTCAGTTGAGTGTTTGGGCTGTTTCAAGGTCTGCTCAAAATAGATTTAGAAAGAAAATAAAGAACTAATGCCTCTAAGTTGATCTGCAGCCTGGTGTACATCTGTTCCCTTAGTCTCCACCTTCACCCATAAACAGCACTGCAAAATTAGTAAGCTTGCTGCCAGTGACTGGTGCTGGAAATCATACTGACTGACTTGACTTCATCTGGGAGCATTTTTCTCAGGTCTTTTATTTGCATGTCTAGATATTCTTCTCCCAAGAATGTAGGCAAAGGACATTGTTGATGCAAGTAACAGCAGGTGGGAAGGCTTGAAGTTCAGTGGAAAAAGATTTCAAGGTGGCTTGTCATAAGGGCACTTGAATGGTAGCAGTAAGGAAATACCAAGGATTCAATTTCTCAGTGATGCAGGTAGTGCATACTCCGGTATGTGATACAGAAGAGGGTGCCAAAAGGTTTTACAGCAGAAAATGGGAAAATGGGCTTTGATGTTCTGAGCTCTTTTTTTGCTTTCATTGCTAGGTAATGTATACTGGCTATAGTGAAGACTGGAAGATTTCAGTCTGCTGAAGTGTACGTGCATTATTTTACTAGGAAGTTTCACAGGCTTTTGCTTCCTGTTTTTACCATTTGTTTCCAGTCTGATGCGAACTGGCCTTGTCATTAATGATTCCAGAGTAGTAGTTGGTAGCTCTAAATCTGTGACACAGCCTGTCCAGAACAGAGTTCCTGGCAAATGGAAGCAATCCATGGAGGGTAAGACTCCTAGTTTTGTATTGTCAGCACTCTTGGGACACAATGATTAAAAGTCTTCCTCTAGTCATGTGCACAGAGGGAGAAGGTCACTTGTTTTAGGAGAGGGGTGGCATGGAAGTTGCTCTGTTGATTAGACGTGGGCAAACAGCAGGAGTTATGGGCATTGTCACCGGTAGGGGACTGCTCTGCTTTGTGGCTGTAGGAGCAGCAGTGGGAGGACAACAGCATTTTGGGCAGCTGCCACCATCCAGGAGCTGTGCACAGCTCCTGAACAATGCTTGGAGCTGCAGCTGGGGTGACAGGAAGGTACAGATGTTTGAGCCAAGGGCAGAAGAGGCAGAGCAGTGCTGCTGTCCAGGAGCAGAGCTGATGTGACCCCAGGTGAGTCATTAACCTGTCAGGTCATTGTGGCTCTGGCAGGAACCTGCCTTGTCTCACGCTTGCTTTCATGAGTTTGGGGACACTGGTCCCTGCTGCATCCCTGTCCTGGCATCTCAGACTCACTGTCACTCTAGTGTGTCACCTGCAGCCTATTCCTTGTCCCCCTGTCTTCAGTCCCAGGCTGGGATTGCTGTGTGGGGAGATGATCTCGTTTGGGCTCAAGGAAATGGGAGAGAAGTCCATTCATTCCTTGGGACTGAATTATGCTGTGCTGTAATTGCTGAAGCTCCCAGTGTTGAGGGTATAATATAAGGGTGTCCAACCTAGGCCTGTTGGCTTAGCACAGCTATTCAGTATAACACAGCATTTTCTTCTTGCCTGTGGTGCCATTTTAAACTGCAGGTGTTTTGCTTAGGTGTGATTTGTACAAGGTGTATTAATGACTCGACCTGCTTCAGGGAACTGTTTTCTCTTTCTGTGTGAGTGAAATACTATATCAAGAAGCTTGGGGTTTTTTAATACTTGAAGTATTACTGAAGACTTCTGAGCCTGTGTGAGCATGCTGAAACTTGTTTTATTTTGTGTTCCTAAAATAGGTTGAAAAGAATTTTTATCAAACATATTTTTAAAGAACATTAATGAAGGCCTTTCTGTGACTGCAGTTGACAAGCATGGTAGCACTGCTTTTGGTGGCTAAGATCTCTTTTGCAAAATTTCCATTAGGATAAGATCTGTTCTGCTACCTAGAGTTGTATTTCAGCTGTTGGGTTCCTTTATGACACTTGACTTTTTCAAAATTCAGGACTTTGCCTGCCTGAAACTAATTGGTAGCTTCAGCTGTATTTTCTGTAATATTTTGTGTCTGGACTCAATTTTTATGGAAAATGTTTAAGTACTTCTGGTTTGTGGGTGGAAGTTAGTAAATTATTCTACTTGGTAATGAATATCAGGTGATAGTTGATACAGGTTACTGCTGCTCTTGAGTAAAGCAACTCTGATGCTGTTATAAACACTGGGAGGCTGTGCTATTGTCCAGAAATATGTACAAAGTTCATGCTGAAAACTGCCTACATCAGGCTGGTTTGCATCCAACTGCTAAGATGATAATACTTCTTTAGGCATGTATTCTCTGTATTTAGAGAGAAATTCTCTTATTATTACTTCTTTAGAGATTAAAGCCACTGTTTTTTCAGTGTCAGATTTAATCAGTTGCTGTTGAAGGGGCAGTGCTGCCTCCTCCTCTCTTTGCAGAGTGAGTGCTGGGGGTTTGTGGCATCTCCCTGCCCTTCTGGTGGGATCAGCACTGGCTGTGCTGGCACTGCTGTCCCCTGACAGCTGTTTGCTGTTGGATCATGCAGCTGGCTGGTTTGATCCAGCACAAGGTGGGCAAGTGGTAGTTGGGTGCAACCAAATAAGATGGGACTGTGACCCTCAGTAATGTTCCCAAGTGAGAATTCAGCCTCTTGCTCCCTTGGATTTCATGAGCACTTCGTCTTTCAGCAGTTGTTTTTTGTTAGTTTTCGTTCAGGTTGTCTGCTGTGCTGGAGGAAGGACTGTGTTATCACTGTAGGTCAGGCTCAATCCCAGCATCTACTTTCTGATTTCTGGGAATCATTTAAAACCTGCCTGCTGTAGGAATGATGTTTGCTGAGATCTGGCCTCTGACCTGATGAGTGTTTCTCATGTTCCCTGGATGCTCATGTTTGTCCCTCAGGCTTGTTCATTCAGCTCCCTCGCTGTGCCCTGCACACTTTGTCACTCCTTGGCATGTCTTGTGTCACTAATTTGCTGCTGTTTCTGAAGAGCTGGCTGTAACTGATACAAATAGCCTACATAAACAGTGTGCACTATCAACCCTGAATAATCCAGAGCTTCCTGAGATGAATTACAGGCATAAAAATAAGTTTCACAGGGTGTCCACCATGTGAGTTGCATTCAGTGACAATTCATGTAGTGTGTTTGCTTTATGGACTTGAAATTAGAAGTAGTTTAACTTCTTAGGAATGCTCAACAATTTCACATTGGTCTCAACCATACCTCATTTAAATTGTCTTCTTGTCTTCAGGCTGAAGATGGTTAGAATAAATGCAATGATTTATATAGGAAATGAATCCTTATTCATTAATATAGTACTACTTTTTGTATTTCTGAAAGAATGATGGCAAAATATAGCAACAGCTCTAAGAACAAACCTTGCAAACCAGGGACCTCAGAACCTTGCACAGCAGTGAGAAATTCAGCTCCTGGCAGTGGGATGCAACTTTCTGCTGGTGATCAGATTTGTCCTTTCTGTGGCAGAGGTATAAGCAGAGGTGTGAATTTCTCATATTCTTAGAATTTATAGATATATATAGAATCAACACTGAGGATGATAGAATCTCTATCGTTAAAGATGAAAGTTAACTAAAATTTTTCTGAAATTGTATATTTTTCTGACATTTTAAATTGAAAATTTTATTCATATTGGAATATGAAACATTCTAATTTAACATGGAATGTTTTTTACCTCTTCATACTGTTGTGTAATGTACTGGTGTCATTAGAGAAGCCTGTGTAGTGTCCACAGGATGGTAAAACAAGGACTGAGACTTAAGTACCCATCCTAATTGCAGTAACCACGCTGCACATCACATAGGACTTCACAAATAATGGAGTAATGATGGTGGGAGAACAGCTCAGGTGATGTGGCACCTTCTGAATGCTAGTTTTGTGATGAAGGATGGATAAAACCCATCCCATTTACCCAGCAGACTTCTCTAACAGAGGAAAAACTAAAGTTTATTTGAAACAAGAGGATGTCCTGAGGTGTAGCAACACCAAGAGTGAAGAACCACTGTATTCTGCCAGCTGCTGTAGTACCAGTGGGAGGGAGTGGGCAAGTTAGGTGCTGTTAAACAATTCTGTTTGATGCTGTCTCAGTTATGGCATGTTTCAAGTATTGCAAAGCACACACTGAATTTATAATTCATGCTTACAAATACTGTGTGCTTTTTCCTTCCACTAAATGTCTTAGTCTGCTTTAGCAAAATAAGATTTTAGGCTTTTAAATTAGGAGAGCTTGTGTCTACTCTCTGAAATAAAAATTTTATTTGTCATGGTACAAAGCAGTTGAAGGGGAGAGGATGATTTGCAGAAGCTTTTTTTTTCTGTTATACATAAACTACCACTGTGATCTTACCTAAAAATTTGATTTTGTATCTTAAAAGTATTGACTGAGAAAAATGAATTTATTCTTTGGGCTGTGAATTAATAGCAAACTGATTTAAAGAAATACCCAATACATACAGCTACTAGGTTTTTGTCATTCAGTTGTGTTTATAAATGTAAAATATATAAAAGACCAAAAATCTGAAGTGTGGATCTTTTCAGGGGTATTGCATAGATTGTATTGTGCAATGTTTGCTAAGAAATAAATGTCAGCAAATAGAAATGTTACAACTTTTTAACTGTCCCTTCAAGTGGAGGTGTAATTTCACTCATCAGGATATAGTCTGTAGTCTTTCATTTTGGTTAAAAGCTGTAAGATACCATACTCTTGAGACAAAAACAAAAAAAAAAAGGAGTCTGTTTATCAACTGTATTAGATCTTAGAAATGGAAGTCATTAAGATTTTGGCCTCTTTTATACAAATTAATGTAATTACGTCTTGCTTAGAAGTAATTTGAGCTGTTTCTCTCTCTTAAAAGGTGGCTTTAATGAGTCACAGCTTCCATTTTAGTAAATTGTTCATGGGATAGGCAGGCTCAGGAGCAACTGGGTTAAACCAAGAGATTATTTGAAAAATCTAGGGCATGTGCCCTCTGTTCACTTGATTAGTTTTCATAATTCATCCTTGTTTCCACAGCAAAGAGCAGCCTAATGCATGCAAACAAGAAGCACTTTTCTTGCTTTTGCTCTCCTTCATCTCTGTAATTTTACCAGAGAAAGCAAGTGAAATGGGGAAACAGATAGATTGTGCTTGAATGTTTGGAACAAATCTTGGTTTGTTTTGTGAAAATCCATGGGATTGGAGAGCCAGGTGTTATTTGGGGGTGTCTGTCTGTGACTCTGCTTCAGTTCTTTTCTGTTTGACTACAGGTGCATGAAGAACAGAGGAGGTATTTCCGCTCATCAGAGATGATGTGGAGAGACTCTTTGTGAGTAACTGGGTGTTTTCTAAAAACCCCAAAATTCTAATGTGGGAATTATTATTTTTATTTTTTTGAAATTATCTAACTTAAAATAACTGTGCCATTTGTCTAACATTTTTTCATTTGGGTCTGGAAAGCTGAGAGTGTAGAGCCCTTCATGGGAGCCATGGACAAAGCTTGTTGGGAAAGGGCTGGAGGCCAGAGCAACGTATGGCTTCATGAGTGATTAACCACAGTGCTTTACTTGTCTGTAGTGATCAGCCTGCAAAGGTTTTTACTGTTGACTGCTGAAAGTGTTCTAGACCCTGCCATAGTATGGAGAACCTTTAGCAGGGTTAACTCGTTACTTACAGCAGCTTATTCTGCATGCCAGGCTTTTAACACTTTATTGTCCTTGTACAGTTTTGGATTGCTATAGCTGCTGTAAAGATGATGGGAATAGTAGCAGTCAGTAGAAGCTTTCCTGAAAGTTTTCAGTTCTTTTCTGCTGGAATAAACAACAATATTCTGGGATCAAGCATCTAAACCACACTCTTAAATATTACAGGAAAGGAAGAACTTCCATGATGGAATGTAACTGTACCTAATAAGTACTTAAAGGATTTGCTTTTGTGAAGACAAGGTCATTTTTAGAGAGCACAATTAGGTGATGCAATGTCTTTATTTTTCAGATGGATTCCATAAAAATGCTGTGCTTTTACTGCTGTAGGCTCCTCAGCCAACTCATTCCTTTGGAGTAATTAGTCCCAGTGATTCCCTTTTTTTTGCCAGATTTCCAGTAACAGTTGTGAATTAAAGCAACATGTTATTTTAGGATTTTTCCATTATAGTCGTTGTGCTCATTTTCTTGTTGTAAGTATAATATGAGTAATGTGGTCTTGAGTGCTTTCTTTTAAACCATAAACTTTGATACTCTGGAGCTGCTGCTTTGTTCTGATGATAATTATCTAGGGGAACGGTGCCTTTGTGGACAACTTCAGTGCTTTTCTTGGCAAGGAAGAGCTCAGGCTAGAACTGCTCTTACCTCAGGCACCTTTATTTCTAGGTTTGCTGATGTTTATAGCATTAAAGCTACACAGTGAAATTTTTTTCTTTATTCTTTTCTTAAATTGAAGAAAAATCCTTTTATTACAATAAACTAGTAATTGCTTCAACTCCTAGGCAGGAACTAGTTTGGGTTTCTACACGTGATTTGCCTTTCTTGTTACCTAGATCTAAGAGAAAGGTTAAATGGTTTTTAGACTTCCCTCCCTGGAGCTTTTTGGATATTTTCATAGATATGGTTTTCTGATTTGTTTAATAGCTAATATATAAGACTATTGCTTAATGTCCTCATTCTGGTTTGGCATCTGCAAATAGTGCCTGATGTGAAAGCCTGTCTTGCTTTCACTCAAGAGAAAATCAGCTTAAAGAAAATGCTGGCTTGTAGTCATCTTTCCCTTGGCTTCTTCCAGGCTCTGCTTGCTGGTTCAGGAAGGCTGTGTGAAGATTTCTTTATAACAATCTCCTGGCCAGATGCTGGAGTCTTTATGAAACAGCAGAAGAAATCCTTGTCCTGATCCAGCTGACTTGCCCAGGAGATAGTGTTGATTTGATTTACTCTGTTATGTTGAGATCTCTTGTGGACAAATTCTGTGAAATCTTAGCTGCAGTTGGCTGAGTAGCAATAATAATATGCAATAGTCTTCATTATTTAATTGTTTTTAAAATATCCAATATAAAAAAAATCTCTTTACTATAATCTGCTTAATAAAATTGCAACTTGATAGATTTTTAAAAATTATTAAACAAGAAGTTTAGGTATAAATGTTCCAATTATCAGTCTATATATCTTGAAGTGTTCTTATGGTGATGCTACAGTTATTGTAATACATACATTTTTCCTGGAGCTTATTTACAGATGTTGACTATATTTCAGTGAGGTCATTTTCAGAAAAGCCCTATTATAAAATAGGCAGCAGTTATTTTGTGGGGAGGCATTTAATTTGTACAGATGGTTGCTGTTAAGGACCTTTCAGTTGCACAGCAGTCTGCTTTCCATGGTCTTCAGCACTGGGCTGGGTGAGGTTGTGCTCTTGAATGGATGAGACTCAGAGCCAATGACACCCACCATGAAGAGTGTTTTGGGGTTTGCCTGCATTAATGCTCCTCTGTGTCAGCTTTAGTAGCTGCAATAACAGGGAATATCTTTGTGGACAGTTCTGTTAGGTCTTATGGCATTATTGCAAGGGTGAATATGTGTAAAATAAAACGGGATAAGTTGAGAATTGAGTTTACTTTTTGGTGCAGGATGTAGCTGAAAGAACTGTTTCCTTTTTCAGTTCTACCTGATCATAACCTTGGCTTTAAACTTTATGCTGTAATATCTTGAGAAGTATTTATCAAGTTTGTGGGCTGTATAAAGGAAATTGCTTTTTGCCTGTTGCCATTGTTCTTTTTGTGATTATTACCATGTACTTGATGTATAGAATTTCTGGTGAAAAATGGAAAAAACATTTCACCTTTTGAATGCTAAAAGGTTTTAAAGGGCTTGAAATATACACTGCAGTTTAGTCTATTAAGTTAAAACATAGCTTTGCTAATGAAGAACAAATGTCCAATAAAGGTTTTTCATTTTCATGTAGTATTGACTCCTAAATGAATAAACTTCAAAAATATTAATTCTTAAGTGTAGTGGATAATATTTATTATGAAATTCAACCAAAACTCAGATATGCCCAACATTCCTGGTGCTGATGTTTTTTTCTGGACAGGATGAATGAGAGTGCCTTGTTCAACTTGACATCTGCCCGTTTCTGAGTGAGTCTAATTTGTACAATAGTGAAAGGTGCTTGAGCTGTGCCCTTGGTAGTCAGTAGATCAGGGGTGTATGTGACAAGCTGGACACTGAAGGGACATGCTGTATCTAAGCTATTCAGTTTCCTCATGAATGGACTAATTAATATGTTCTGTTGGCCTTTCCTCTCTGTAACCACATAAAGCTTCATGCTCTTAAAATAATTGACAGCCAGCAGCTGGTTTCATACCAGGATTTTTTTCACTTGGTAGTGAGGAAAAGGTGGGATCCAACTGTCATGGTCCTGTTGTCTTTGTGGAGACAATCCAGGTTTTTCTTTCACTTTGCTCGATTTCTTATGTACAGTTTTTTTTTACAGGCAATTCTTATCTAATCAGCCTTTTGTCAGCAGTTTACTTCATCACTGTGGATTTATTAAGTGTGGGTGATGATGAATGAGCTTTAATATGCTGAAATTGTAGCCACAGGTGACTTATATCAGGGAAAGACTTTGTGAGGGTTGGAAAATGCAGATGAAATGCAAATCCTTTACAGAATACCGAAGAGATGGGAAATCTCTAAGTTCACAAGCATTTTAAAAACGTTTCTAAATTAAATTGATTAGGTGCTATTGGACCAGCTAATAATAATTTGATTAATTTTACCCTAGATATGCGAGTTTAAATTTGCTTCATTATGCAAATCCAGGATGATCATCTGATTTAAAATCCAGAAGAATATTTAAGACAGTGTTTTAATAGATATACCTCAGCATTTTAAAAATTCTGCTTTCTGCTACTTTATGTTCAGTGCAGTGGTTTAAGGCTGTCCTTGCACAGAGCCCTGACCTGAGGTCAGATGCTGCTTGTAGAAATGGGGGGAGTTTCAGGTGCCTGCCCTATTTGAGGTGAGGTGCTGGTGGGAAGAGCTTCTGTCCCTGTTCTGTCTGAGGCTGCAGCAGGCTGAGCTGTTCACTTAGACACAAGGCACAGGATGGAAACAGTGCCATCTTCTAGTCCATTAACATGGGCAGAAAAGCTCATTTGGAACAGATAAACTTTAGAAGTAATGTACAAAGACAGGCCTCAGATGACTTGTAGCAGACATGAGATAGTGGATTAAAATTTTGTAAAAGTGTGTTCCAGCTACCTATTCTTCTACATCTCCCTTAATGTATTAACAGACAGATCTGCTTTTAAGCTTAAATTACATAAATCTTTATGTACAAGGCAAACCTGTCAGCTTTGGAATTGTACAATGACTCTGGTATTGTCAGACTTGTCCCTCTTGGAGTTGAATTTAGGAATTGGCCCCTAACTGCCAAGATAGGGATTGACTTGAGAGCCAAGATGCCAGTGTACTTAGGCAGTGAAATAATCCTGTTTAGCTTGGGAGCACAGAAGCACAGTTGTGTTCCTGCAAATGTTATGCAGAGGTTGAAATTGCTGAATGGTTTTGAGATTAAAGATCAGATTTCATTAAGACTGTAGAAGGGTTTTCCTTTCTTCAAGTACAGCACAAGAGGTTTATTTTTCTGCTCTACAATGTCTCATTAAATGTTGCAGTGGCTATGCAGTGAAGCAGCTTGTCTTCTGATTTGGTATAGGAGTCCTTCTGAGCTGTTTTGGGAAGTGTTTTAGGGCGGTGAGGACAAAGCAATGTATCTTTTAGAGCTTTACTCTCTGCACATTGGTAATGTGTCCTTTGCTGGCCTGCCTTCTGCTTGCCAGGGCGTATTTTTCACAAACCAGGTGTTTATGCTGCTTTAGCAATGCTCTGTGTGCTGTACAAGCTAATTTTGCAGTAGAATGGTTTGCATAAAACAAGAATTACTTGCACTGTTTTTAAATATGGTTTTGTATTATGGAGTTCATTGTAGTGAATCCTGTTCCATTAGTCTCACTTCCTTTTTAGTGTATGTGGCTTACCTGAAATTCACTACCTGTAAATGGCATTTCAGGAAGTCTGAATGAATCCAACACATGCTTGCTTTGCCTACAGCTGAATTTTGATGAACTCTTCAGTGCAATGTGAAGTGTGTTGCTTTTTTATATTAACAAATCTTCCTTAAAATTTAGTCTTTGGACAGTTTTGCAC
This sequence comes from Turdus rufiventris, assembly GCA_013186435.1. Taxonomy (NCBI): domain Eukaryota; kingdom Metazoa; phylum Chordata; class Aves; order Passeriformes; family Turdidae; genus Turdus; species Turdus rufiventris. The sequence continues at coordinate 2,282,005 of PYHW01010766.1, read as the reverse complement.
AACTTATGAAAAATTGCTTTTACTTCAAGGAGCCAAACTGAATAGTTTTGTTGTGATTTTTACTTTTTTCTTTTTGTAATAAGGAACAGTGTTGTAGTATTTTGAGTTAGAAAAAAATGCATGGGAAATATTTTTAGAAATGTTGTCTGATGCCTTCAATCCTTGCTCCTAAGCARCCCTGGCTCAACAGATRTTGCATGTGGGTGTTTGCAGCTGGATCACAATAACCTCTAATGGAAAGGTGTGAGTCTCTGCTGTTACTGTGCTAGCAGAGTGTTCTGCAGTCAGCTTGCATCCTTCATGAAAGATTTGGTGGCTTTTGATCAGAGATAACTAAGTTTTTGTAATGGGATTGCAAGATTGCAAGTGTTACCTTACCACTTGCTGCTTAATTGCACTTTTAATGCTGTGCCTGCTCTGTGCCAGCCTGGAGCTCCCAATTCTTGCAGTAAGAGCTTGTGGATTGTCTGAGGATCTGTGGAAAATCAACTTGAGTGCCTAAGAAATGACAGTTGCCATACATCATCACTCTGACTGCTGAGTGTCATATTGGCAGCTGAGTGTTGTTTTGATGGAAAAATTATCGTTGCTTCTTCTCTTCTGGTGCCTTTGTGTGTTAGGGGTCCCCTGGAAGAGAATTCAGAAGTGTTTGTTGGATGCTTTGCCATAGGTTGATCTAATTGAGGGGAAAGGTGTTGCAAAACCAGCAAATCTGAGCCCTGAAGGGCAGCAGAAAACAGCTTTTCATACTGGCTGTGATGAGGGAAGCAGGAGTATTGGATGGATGGGCTGTAGTAAATTAATGTGGCTGAAGAGACAAGGCAAGAAGATTAAGGAAATCAAAGATTAGGAAACGTGGGGCTTGTCGGAAGCCAGAACAATTTAATTTTGTGAAAGATGGATTTTACCTGACTAGATAACAAGGCAGAAAAGGCTGCATCTTGAAGAAGTTGTAGAAGAAGTTTTGGAAAAATGGTTGTCTGTTTGCCAGTAAGACTTTACCACCTGCAGCTTACACTTCTAGAAGATGGCTTTTCCCCAGTTTATCCTAACTGATGGCATAAATTGATAAAAATAATTTAGCAATGAAACTGCATTTTTTTAAGGCCCTTCCTGGTCTCAATGTGTAAGTTTTTTAGAGAAACGGCACCCTTCATGTTTCCTATGGCTTCACTTTCATGCCAAGGGACAGGATCCTGCAAACAAAACACTCTTTCTTTAGTGCTCGCAGCAAACAAATTACCAGTCAGGCAAAACTGCACGTCCCTAGTGATGTACTACTGCAGGCAAGATAAAAGTCATGAATAAAGATCTGTCCAGAACTCAAGGTAGCATGTGGGTAGAAGAGAAGAAATGAGAAGATTATTTTGATATAAATGCTGTCACTTTCACCCAAGGCTTGATAATATTAAAATGTCTGAAAACGTAGTTCAGCTTTTGAATTCCACTTTAATTCTTCAAGCTCTGTTGGCAAAGAGAAAAACTAAAGTTCTGTATATTCCTCCCCCCCCCGTTTTTTTTTTATAATACAGAATATTTTTATTGTCTTGAATGTTTTGTGGCGACAAAAATAACCTAATATTGATTTTCATTGGAAAGTAATTTGGTTCTTAACATGTTTGCAAGAGAAATTTTTGATGAAAAAATGAGATAAGTATGTTCTTGTGAAGGGAACAATTCCTATCTTTCCTACAAGTAAATTTTAGATACTGGAAACTTGTGATTATATGTGAATCTGTGTTTTAGAATGTCTCATCTGTTTTGTGGCTTTCTGTGATGTAGGTTTTTTTGAAATCACAAGGCTTAATTTATTACAATAAACAGGAGGTGGACTCCACAGATCTTCAGCAGTTATTTAATGCAGAGTTGTTCACCTTAACCCAACAGAAATTCTAGCAACCTTATTTCAGTATATTTTCTTGAAATTAAATCCTCATTTAAAACATAATTGTTCTTTATAGCATGAACATAGAAGATATGGCGTTGTTTATATTACATTGTGCTGTGCTTTGCACACCCATCATGGTAGTTTGGCTGATCTGGTTAGTTTATGTTGGAGTGACTGGGTTCACTCTTTCAAAGAAACAAGAAAGATAATTATTTTTGTAGTGCAGTATGTTTCTGTAGAAAATTTTTGAGTTGCATGCTCAAATATAAATATCTATTAGTTCTCATGGATTTTGCAGCTGAATAGGGACATCATACTTAATGGAAAAGGTAAGATTAGGGGTCTTAAGTTTATGATGAAATGTGCTGCTGGCACAAGTTCCTGACACTACTTTGTAAAGGAACTTTACATCCTGATATCCTGTCAGGAATGATAGTTTTGATTTAGTGTTTGTCTGAGAAAGTGACAGGGATCCATCATGTGCCTTCCTTCACCACTGCATGAAATGTAACACGTTTTGGTAGGATTTATTTGCCTTTATAGGTGATTGAAAATATTACTTCAGCAAGAGGCATCATGACTAGGATTTTCTGTTAATGCCATTTAAAACTTCCACTTTTTTCCCTTTGGATGCTAATGGCATTTTAAAACTTTAACTGGATTAATATAACTGTTTTGGCATTATAAGAATAAATGCTCAATTATTTCTGTTCCAAGGAGTGTATTGACATTAAGCAACCTTCTTTTAGCAAGTTTAGACTGAAGAAGTCTTAATAGTTTCTGCATTTGACTGAATGACTGATTTTGTGAATTTTTATCTCAGTCTAAACAGTTAATTCATAGGACAACAGTTTAAATTACTGTAGTTATGTTTTGGCAGTAGCTAAATCAGTCTTGAAGAATGACCAAACTCATTGGTATGCTGCTCGCTGCTTCCGGGGGGATTTTTCCTTACATGTTTGATCTTGGATTAGAAGCAATGAATTTTTTGCCCTTTTCCCCCCACCCAAAACAGGCACACAAGTGCCTTTTGTCTGCTGGATGCATTTATGGTGACTTGAGCACATTCAGTCTCAAGTTTCACTTTTCAGGCTTGCACTCTGAGTGCACACAACCTCTTAGCAATATTTTGGTCAGTCGCGTTTCTGCTTAGTGGGAAAAACGTCTCATTAATGAGAAATTCTGTGAAACTCCAAAGAAAAAGTTATAAAAGCTTTCCTTAGAGCAGAGTTCTTACATATGTGTTCTCTCCATCTCTGAAAGCTTCCAGTCTCTAGTAATCCCAATCAATACTTACTCAGTCCTTTTTCCTTCAAGTTATTCTTTTGTATTTCATTTTATTTAGCAGTCATCTCTGTGTCCATAGCAGTGATGTTACAAGTGCTTTCACTCCTCACTAGGTTCATGATTTTGTCCTTTGTTCCCAGGCATGTGCACTTGAATACTTTAGAAGTCCATTGCCATTCAAAATGTAAATGTTGGCATTCCCATGTGAAGCCTTTTTAAATATATTCATGTAAGAATCAAAATTAGCAGATAAAGAACTAGAACAAAATTCAGAGGATTTATTTTTAAGGAGATGACAAACTTCTTACCTTATTTATTGGACGCTTGTTTTTGTTACATCAGGTCTCAGTGGGGTGTGTGTGACAGTGTTTATGCTTGTTAAGGGGGGAAAAGGTTTCTTAATCTCAGTGGAAGAATTAACCTCTTCAGTAAAAAGTTTTTCTCCTTTAAAATGCTTTTGGCTCTCCAAATAACTCTTGTTTTTAACCATCTACTAAAATGACATAAGGATTAGTACAGTGAATACTCACAGTTTTGACTTGAATGGAAAGAAAATATCTGTAACTTTTTTCCAAGATTGGCTAGGTAAAAGTAATGCTTTCTTTGCAATGGAGTATTTGATAAAAAAACAGAAGTTTCTCTTCTGTGACTAGAAAAAATATGCAGGCTTAATGAATATATCGAAACATGACACAGGTGTACTCCTGTTTATTTTTTTCATGCAGAAAGAGCAGTGATTCAGAACAGAAACATCCTCTTGCGTATTTAAAAGCTGGGTTTTGGTTTGGGTATATTTCTGGGTTAAATGCAGTTCAGTTTCCTCTAGACATGGCCGTGGGTCCTGCCATGTGTCCAAGTGCAGCTTTAGTGGATGGTTTGTGCACATGAACTGTTTGCAACTTGAACTTCGTGTGGGAGGCAGAGAGATGTGGATCTAAAATAGTTCATATTTCATTCAGAGGAGGTCAACTGCTGCTTTTAATGGGATAGATGAGCTTGCAAACTGCCCTGGCTGCTTGGAAGTTCTGCCTGGCTTGTAGGATGTTCAGCATACTGTAAGCAGGTTTTTTCTGGAAAGCTCTGCCTTTGGAAAGTTCTCCATCTGATGACACCTGTTAGCAGTGTAGTAATCTCATGCTGTAATCTCATGAGTGTAATCTCATGCTGATTGTCACTTTCCCTTCTGTTTTCTCTCTCTGCCTTCTGTCACTTGGGAGGGTGTCTGCTGGTTATAGTTGTTCTCCTGATGAGTGGTGGTTGTAGGGTTATGAGTAATTGTTTCCCTGCTCTGTTTGCTGTTTATTTGAATGTATCAAGTTTTAACCAAAGCAACTTTATGCTTATTGGTAAGGTGTTTTAAAGTCCTAAATCTAAAATAATTTATTCACATAGTGTGTATAGCATTGTCCCTTTGAGAGAGAGTATGGTATTTGTTTGTCTACATGTCATTCATTGATTGTGACCTTATATTTAAACTGTGCATATCACTTTTGGGTACAGACTGGCATAGTTCTTAAATTGATAATGTACAAAACATTCAGAAATTACCCCTGTTGTTTCAAAAATGAATCATTTTAATACCCAGTTTAATCTGCCCTAGTTAGCAGCTAATATTCTAAATGAACACTTTTGAAATAAGTTGTAATCTTGAAAAGCTATGATGCTGTCTGAATTTCTCACAGAAAATTCTTTTGGTGCTAAAGTTTAGCTGTAGTCAAAATTGAACAATTAGGTTATCTGCTATCCGTAAAAGGAAGGGGAAAAAAGAAATAGAACTTTCCTTTGTGTGTGTCTGATCTGCTTTATTTAATTTTGCTGTTAACAGAAGAAGCAACCTAATATTGAAAAGAGAAGTGTCCCTTTCTTCATGGCTACCAAATAGCTGGTGCTTCCTGTATTTAAAACAAATGAAAGAAACCTCACCCCACTCCAAAACAACTGCAGGATGTGCATATTTTTGTGTTATTTGAACAGAAAACCCCCCCACACCTGAACCCAAAACCCTCCTTGCACTATAAAACTCAACCAATCAAAAACCTCCTACATGTACGTTGCACTCTTTTTTATGCTAGAGGTGTTCTGCCTGTGTTTGTTCCTCTGTGTAGCTTTATTCCATTGCCATTGGACATCTGGGATGTCTCTGACTCAGGTTGCCACTCACTTGGATGCAGAACCAGTCATATCTTGGAAAATAATCACAGTGGTGGAGACTGTACTGGAAAAACTGTCTTGCTTGTGTTTGTTGTATGGGGAGATCAGTTTTGCATCTGAAACTGATCTGTTTTAATGAGCTGCACTTAAAGCTTGCTAACGTTGTTAAGGACATCTTGTAATAATGAGGAGTGTTGGGTTATATTTGCATTAATGTCCTGTCCTGGAGAATGAAAGTTGAAGCAACTATTAAGTTTTCATGTGATCTTCAGAGGTATTATAGAGGTATCCTGCAGGACCAGTGAAGGCTGTTCAGGGAAACAGTTCAGTTTTTCAAACTGTTCTACAGCCTGGTGACTTCCAATCCCATAAATAAACACACACTAAAATCCAGACATCAGTATGATTCCTGTGGATAACAGCAAATTTAACAACTGAAGATAACAGTGCATTGTTTAAATGTCCATGTCTGTCATGGAGAACCTTCAGCCATAACTACTGCTGCTCTGCCTTGTCACAACACTGTGTGTATATTTATGCCTGACCTTCCCATGGCTTTGCTGAAACTTGAGCATCTTGCTAATCTCCTTCCATTTTCCCAAGCTGGCTTGTCACATCCACCTCCATCCTGTTGAATTCCAAACGTTTTCAGCATGCAACTACCCTGTCCCAAATTCCTGAATTCTACTTTCATTCTTCTGCTCCAGCTCACCTGTTACAGAGTGGTTGAATCCAAGCTGACAGCCGGGTGGGTGGAGGTGGATCAGCCAAGGATCTGGGAGGAAACTTAATTTGAAGTGAATGTGTTAAATCTTCAGATGGTCTCATTTTGCTTCTGTTGTCTCAAAGAGCACGGAGGTCACGTATTAACAAATCAGCAAGTCGCTCAGAAGCCCAGCTGGACGAGGAGCAAAGCTGTGTCTGCTGCTGCTTAAATCAATGTGACTTGAGTGAGTCAGAGCAATGTGGGAGTGAAGCGGAGCATGAGTGCTGAAGCAGAGGAGTTTGCAGACTTTGTGAAGCTTCTCTCTCCCGGCTGGAGCAGCATCTTTGCCTTTGTCTGGATTCCTCTTTGCTCTCACAGCCAGGTTTTCTCCTGTCTTGTTCTGTCTCCCGGTAATTAGAGTGCCAATGTGACTCTGTTCAGTTCTGTTTTCAGATAATTAGAGCTCAGCCCATACAGCAAAGTACATGGTTGTCTTTGCTCGGGGCCTTTGCCAGGACATCCCTGGTCTGTCATTGGGAACAGGAAATCCTTTTCATTGCTGTTCTGCAGTGGGGTGTGGCAAAGGCTTTGGCTGATGAGGAGTAATTATGTGATGCTGCTGGCTTGCTGTGCAGTGGGAGCAGCCACCCCTCTGCTGCACATGCTTCAGGAGTAATGGGCAGAGATGCTGGAGAACAGGAAGGGCCTTGTTCTCCAGCCTGTTAACTGGGTTAGGAGACTGATGCAGACCTCGGGAACAAAGTGGGGGAGAAAAGTAAATGAGCTGAATCACATTGCTGTAATTTGCTGTGAGAAAGAATTGTTCACTCAACACCAGAAAGCTGAGGCTTAATAATTTTAGTTAATTTTACTTTGCCCTTTGGATGCTGTAGACTTTTATCAGGTTAGAGCCCTGAAGTAAAAGCTTAGTCACACTGTGCCTTGTACGTTGTTCTAGGGTGTTGATAAAAAACAATTATAAACAGGCTGCTTATCTACAAATTCTGTATTTGGTTATTTTACACCCAGGTGCCTGATACAATGACTGAAAATTCTGAAAAACTTCTTAACTATTTATTGAATGTAAAATGCAGTTGAATGTATTGAATTTATTGAATTTTAAATACTTAGTATTACTTAAGTAATACTTAATACTTAAATACCTACTACTAAGTTTTTTCCTTTTAATACATCAGTGTTTGATTAGTGCCACCTACACATCCCCTCATCCCCTGCAAAAAAATAAATTCTTGAATGGACATTTATTTCAAGATCCAGTAATATTTTGTCATGTTTTAGAAATTTCTCCCCAGCAGCTGCTTTTTGGACAGCAAGGTGTTGGTAGTTTGCTTGCATTTCTCCTTCAGTGAAAGACTCAAACAGGAGGTATGTTTATGCATGTTGTTGCTTGATTCAGGGTATGAGCCAGAACAGAAGTTCACGGAAATTTGCTGAGAAGCACTAAAGAAAGAGCAGCCTTCTGTAACAGTGTTTATGTAAAACTCCTGGGTTCATAGTTGCTGTAACTGTTGGTTTCACTGCAGAGGTTTATTATTTACGTTTATTATTTCATTTCAGTGTTTACAGAAACCCTTGTGGCAAATGTTCATCTTATCTTAAGCTGGCAACTGCATTTTGCTTTGAGTTCAGTACTGACCCTACTAAATAAATATCTGCTTTGCTGCCCTGCCTTCCTGCCTTCCTCCCTTCCTAATCTGGCTGCTGTATCCTGTGCTTTTGGAGTAGTGTATGTTTGTCTCAGCAGAGATTTCCCACATGCCCCCAGAATTAATCTTGCCTTCTTTTCATGTTTTCAGTATATGCTGTTCAAAGGCTTCAGCTCTCAAGGATTTCAGTGTCATGAAAGTACCGAGTTCCTTTGAGATTGCCTTTGAATCTCTAGACACCAACACTGCTTTCAGTATAAAGTTTGAAATTTAGAATCCGTGTTCCAAGTGAGTGAAGCAATGCTTTGGTGAATTGCAGAAATCTACTCAGTTGCAGTTCTCAAGGTCTGTAGATACATGGGGTGGTAGGAGCAGGTCAGGCGTGACTGATGTTAGTGCGTGGCTTTAAAAAAAATTATTTTAACAGTTGGTGATTGTGGGATTATGGCATTGCATTTTCCTGGCAATACTTCATGCAATATGCAGCAAAACTTTGTTCAGATGGTTGCAGTCACATTCTGCCTGGTCTGAATTAACTCTCATGATTCTCCTGAAGTATTATTGTGCAACTCTGCTGTTATAGTAGTTATTTCAGAGGTTCTTGTAAAATCTTTCATGCAAATAAGATGTTATTTGCAGCATGACTTACGATGCAGCTTATGATGAAAATCATGTTTTGTATTTCTCATAGTGTGTGTATACCCTCCTGTCTATTATAATTCTGTCTTGTGTGGGCAAAATTGTAATTTCAGCATCTCCAGAAACATGAAATTGCCAAAATTCAAAATGAGTAAAATATACTGTACTTGGAAGAATACCTCAAAGCAAAG
>PYHW01010766.1:2202967-2268048 GCA_013186435.1 Turdus rufiventris | reverse complement strand
GGAAAATGCAGGATATCCATAAGTGGCATAAAATAAAACCCATTTGCATGGTCAGAAACACACACTTGAAATATTTGGGACTGTGTGTAGTTACCAAATATACCTGAGACAAGCTTTAATATTTTGATAAATGAAATCTTCCACATATTAAAAAGTGAATACTGCAGGCACTGAATTTGTGCATTTCTTGTCTCCCTTTTCCTACTAGTTTTTAGGAACCAGACTTAAAATTTAAGCCAAATTATTTTACTTAAATAGTTCTAAACATATTTGATTGTGACCTTATATGAAATGGCATGAGTGTTTTTGACTGTTTGCTGTTGCTGAATAATTTCAGAAATTTCAAAGTTAAACTATTAAATTTTTTTTTTTCTTTGTGAATGATGCAAAGACCAGGATTGTGGACATTTGAAGAATGAGTGAAATGGGGAAATGAATTTCTCAATATGGTTCCTTCTCAGCACCTTTAGTTTGTTGAGGAACATACAGTTACTTTGGTAGTCTCAAAATCATGTGAGAATTTGAAACTCTCCTTTCTGAGATGTGTAGTAGTGGCTGTGCCAGATGCAGAGTAATGTGTATTTGTCAAATATACACAGAAATAATGTATATCCACATATAGTGTGTGTATATGTATATACTGTATACACAATCCCATATATATAGTATGCATTTGAATATTTATGTATAAGAATTTTCACTGAAATAGTGCATCCTAAAATGTCACTGCAGCAATTTCCTCATTTATACAGGAAAAAATGCTGAGTGAGTGGATAGAAAACTGTAGCACTTCTTGTTAAACACATAGGACATGCCCTGACTGCTTAACTTAATATTTAAAGATTTGGGGATATTCTTTTTCCCCTTATTTGAGAAAGGGTCCCACATATTGCTTTAGAGGCAGGAAGCTGCACTGCTTACAGCATTTTGACAGCAGGAGGAGTTGACTGCAAACCCAGTTTATCTCCCTGCTTTATGATTTATGATTGTTCCTTGTTCCATGAGCAGTCAGCCCAGTTTAAAAGGATTTTTGAGAGTAACTATTCTGTGAGCATCTCTGATCCATTTATGAGGTCACATGGACCTTGATGTCTACAGTGCACCTGCTTCTAACTAATGTCTGATGTCTGAATGCTTTTTTACCCCCAGTTATAAAAATTTGGAGACAGCATAGCAGGTAACAAGTCAAAGTACAGACATAATTCTCAGAACTGTCTTTAGCAGTTTTAAAGCTAATTTCTTAATGAAATTTAAAAAAAAATAATTCAAATACTGTTTCTTAATAAAATCTTTGATGTTTCTAGAGAAGTTGCCATTTCAGTAAAAGCCTTGCCAAGTGCATATTGCCAATCTTTTTCTGTACTTCAGTGTTTGGGGAATGTTAGTGTTGCTGTGAGAAGACTGCAAATGTGATTGCAGTGGTTTCCTTTGGCTTCCTCCTCAGGCAAAGATGTGTTTCCCCTTCATGTGAATTTTGGTGTGAATATTTTGATGATATATGGTCAAAGAGATTGTGTTAGTTAACTGACTCATATATAGGGCAGTACTGTCAACACCACTTTTAATTATTCTCTTCCAGTAATTGGAACAGCTGCAGTTTAATAGACTGAAAAGCCAGAGGTAGAGGCATGAGAAGCAACCATGTGAAGTGGAAAGGGCTGAATAAGGAAGCCAATTAAATTATCACAAGTCAGTTTTTTAGGGAGCATGTAGAGAAATGTTACACACCCTTAATTTGCTCCTCTTCAGTTTCTAGACTTGTGCCTTTGCAGCTATATTTTAATTGCTGAAATGATTTTGATATTGAAATGATTACTGCATTTGAGCTCCACGCCTTTGAGAATATTTTACTGGATTTTGGGGGTTCTGCTTTATTTTCTTGTGTAGTGTAGGATGCATCAGCTCAGCAGGCTGATGGTTTGAAGATATACAAAAGATGAGAGCAATTCCTCCCTATGTGAAATTGATTTTCTGCGTTCAGTTTGGAGTGAGCTCTGCTAGTGCTAATATCATAAAACAGGGATTTTATAATATAAAAAATGTGCATTTTAAAATGGAAACATGCTTTTGTATAGATTAATTTTTACAACACAGGTGTGGGGGAAAAGAATCTCAGAAATCTGAATATGTTTACTGGTCTTACCACTACCATTTTAAGGTATTTTTCTCATTGAGTCTGACATATTTTCTTATATGAACATTGTATCAGCAGGAAATAGTTTGTGACACAAATATTAGGACCTTTTTGTTGGCTACATTTCTAGATGAAAATGGGAGATGTACATCATACTGTCACTGTAGCTTTGACTGTTTTTCTGTCTGGAAAGCCTAAGAAACCTGAGCTTCTGGAAGTGAGAAGACTTTTCAGGTCATGCTAGAAAGGGTTTGAAAGAGTTGAGAAAGTTCTGATATAGCATAACCCTACTTTTCACCTAGTGCTTTTGGTTCCTCTGACATCTAAGAGATGCATAAAAGGAGAGAGGTAAGTAGCCTGTTAAAGTGGAACAGCAATTTTTTTTAAGCAAATCACTTGACTGACCAAGTATTTTTCCAGTTTTGTTTTCAACAGTTTAAAAACTGAGGGAAAAAAAGTTAAGCTCATTATCTGCGCAAACTGATGAAAATCCAACAGTATCTCTAGAAGCTGATATGTATTCTGCTTTGTTTTCATACAAAATTTCAGGTGGCATTCAAAGGTTAGGAATAAATACTGTCTGACTAGTACAGTTTTATATTGCCTGGGCTCTGATACAGCTTTCTGCCTGTGCCTTTTTTATTCTTTTTGGACAACAGTGAAGGGAAGTCTTATGGGAAATTCTGAGATAGTTTAAAAGTTTTGTTGTACGCAGAGAAGCCCCAGAAATGGGAACTGAGTGGGCTGTAAGAGGCCAGTGTGTCGGTAATTGGTATGTGTGACACAACGTGATGGCAGCTCAGCATTCAAGTTGCGAAAAGGAAGGAAGAGGATATCCCCAGAAAAGGAAGAGAGTTACAAGGGACGTGGTTTTAGCTGCATTCCTGCTCTGAAGATCAGGGAGACCTTGCAGAGGAGAAGATGCTGTGATCAGTGCCCTGACGAGGAGGCTCTGTGTGTGATTTGGTCATGTGCTTGCTGAGTGCGATGCTGTGTGCCTGCTCTTCTTTTTTTGGGGCCAAATTTTGCTTGTTGGTCAATAGTGAAGCAAGATCTAGATGCAGGGATGGAGGAAGAGGGTTAGGAAATGCTTTCCTTTCTTAACACAAGCGTTTCTCAGTGTTCCTTCTCTTTGTGGGATTGGAGCTGCACTGCTGTTCAGTTCAGCCAGGAGCCTCTGGCCTCCCTTAAGGTCTCAGGTCTGTAAAATGGCACCATGGGATCCTGCCTTTGGTGGCATTATTTACTTTTTTTCTTCTTATGCCTTTCCTTTATGTTCCTTTTCTTTATGGCCAAGTTCTGTGCAGAAGTTCATGATATTCTGTCAGTTATTTTGTCTGTGCTCAATGCAGCTTTGGAAACACAAGCAGGGAGATAGTTGCTTAAAACCCAAGCACTTTGTCATCTTTTGCACACATGATAAAGGATGTGTGGGAGACTTGGATACTAAGTAGAATGTAACTTCAAGCAAGTTATAAGTAGTAGATGCTTTTAATTTTGAATGCGAACTTGCTTGTGAGAAAACTACAGAAAAGCCTCTCAAATGGTCCAAAAATTCAGTTTAATCTGTGCAGTTATCATGGGATTTTCAGGATATATGAGTTTTTTAAATTTAAAGCACATCTCCAATTTGTGTGCCAAGTTGGTATGTTTTCAGAGCACTTGTCTGGAAATAACTGTTTTCTCAGCAAGGAGGATTCTGCACAGAGCTGTAATGCTGCTTTTGGCCCTCAGAATCCTTCATTTGAGGATAAGTGGCAAAGCTATGTAATAAGAGAACAGAAAATGTATATTCAGTGAGCGCAATGCACTCCAGGAGATCAGATTACTTTTCCTATATTTTAAAATGTGCAGCTAAACTGTTATTTGGAGTGTTGATTAAAATATCAGAATTATAGACTGACATGTTCTGTTGTCTTAGGAATAGTTTATGTAAAGCATAAAATACATGATAATAGTATTTTCTTTGTGAATGTGCAACCAATCTGTGACTGTTAGGAAGAAAATGGGATTTGATTTGTTTTTTTCCCCTTATGTGTAGATAGGTGATTCATTTGTCACATTGTTGTTCTTTAGTAAGTGACAATATTTCCCTATTTTTAGAGTACCTGGCACTGCTACTTTCTTCAATTCTGGGTTTTGTACATGGGCTGTTTGGTGGAGTAGTTTCTGCTGGACTTTGGGAGGGGATTTTGTTGGCAGCGCTTGTATTTTCAAAAAAACCAAAATGTTTTTCTGCAAAGGTTTTATTTATGTTGTTTGTAGAGTAAGTGGAAAAGTAAGTGGGACCAGGAGCACACAAAGGAGAGCAGGTATTTGAGGACTCATGGTGCCCTCTAGAGTGAATGATTTTGTTGGGGTCAAAAGTGAGGAGTAACTCTGATTTCTGTGCCTGTGTGGATTGACTTAAATGTCAGTCAATGCTTGGGAATGAATGTGTGGCTTGAGTTGGCTTTTGTTTTACTGATCACAAGGGTATTTCAGGAGTTATTTCTGAAAAAGGAGTCCACTGATTGTTTTTAGCCTCATTTGTATTTTAAAAATTAGTCATGCTGCTCTTAATAAACAAACATGTGAAGATCTCCTTGGGGTGCAGAGCAGTGAGACAGACTTTACAAGCAGTTACCAGTTGGCTGCACTGGCTGCACTCTGTGGGAGGAAGGAAGTTCTTATTTTAAGATACTTTCTGTATTATGGTGAATGTAAAAGCTAAGTTGAGTGTGTGAATGCAAATTAATGATTTTTTTTGAACCTTGATTGTAATAGCTGCTATCTAACATCTTTCAACTTGATTTCTCAAGCTTCAGTGCAGAACTGGCATGATGTAACAGTCCAGTGTTGTGTGTGTGACACAGTAGTGACCAAGTGTGTTGCCAAGCGTGCCTGTTGGCATGTAAATACTTGAATTATTTTGTTAGAAGTATGACTGTGTGCTAAAACTGCATAGATGTTTTTACAGAACTAGTGTTTGTTAATAGTCACACCGTATAAACACTGCTGTCATACACAGTGGTGTCTGTTCAGCATCCCAGTAGCTGCTCCTGTGAAATTTCTTGCCTGGGTTAATGCTGCTCATTTGTAATTTAGAACTTCAGAGGAGTGGGAGAGAGTCTCTCAGTTGTTTGTCCAAGAGGTGCATCTGGTTTTCAGTGAGGTTGTCCTGTGTTATTTTAATTCCTTACCTTTGGTTTCGGTAACAGCTTCAAACGCTCAAAACTATCTTGGGCAAACATTTTCAGTACTGGTGATCAGGAGCAGCAATTATTCCCTGGTGATTTCATGCCAAAATTGAACTTTATATTGTGAAACATTTTCTTTCACAACGGTGAGAGTTAAAATGTTAAAATGAGAGGTAGAGAGTTAAAATGTTTCACTGTTGCAAAAAAACCTATCAGAGTGTTGTTAAATGTTACCAGAATAAATAATTTTGTAGAAATTTATAGAAATAGCTTGTGATTCGATTCTTTATTGCTAAGTAGCATGACAGGGTGTTGGCTTTATAATGAGAGGATTAAGCTGTCCTGATGAATAGAAAAATTGTCATGTTGCACAGAGGCAATTCTTAAATCTGTAGACTAAATATCTTAGTGTTGATTTGATCTGCTGTGGCAATACATTAGAGGTGATGCATTTCTCTTCCTGTAAGGTAATCAGTACAGCTGAATCTCTGCCTTCTTTTCCCTAGAAACCTGCTCTGCTTCTGCATAAGATGCTATTAAATTCCCCATTCCCTTTTTAATAGCTTGCCTTGCCTGCTCCCTGCTGCTGTGAGCCCCGGGAGGTCACTGAGCAGAGCCCAGAGTTGCAGAGTGGTCCCTGCTGGGGACCTGCGTGACCATCTGCTTCGTCAGCTCTGGAGGCAATTTGGGAGCTGCTGGGGGGGGCGTTGAGAATTAGATTGTTGATAGCGTTCCTACAAAGACTGCTATTAACAGCCTGCTAGTCTCTGCTTCTCTGCTGCAGAAGACAGAGTGATATTTGTGTTCCCATATCATGTTGTAAAATGCATGAGATTTTGCTCTTCCTCCTTGGAAATGAGAATAGGAAAATGAGAGCATCCCGAACCAGAAGCTTTTAGAAGAGCATGCAGAAACCTGCAGTGATTTCTGCTTTTTTTTTTTTTTCTTCCTAGCTATGGATTAGAAGGACTGATTTTTGCAATGGGCTTTTTCCATAATGGCATTCTTGTATTGTTTGGTCAGAGCTTGCACAGGAGGAAAACAGGCTGCTGAATTTAGTCACTGATCTCTATTAGCCGTGGCCTAAGGCTATGCTGAGATTTATATCCCATTTGTATTGTTGCAGCTCAAAAGAAGAATGTTCAGAGGATGACAAGTGTATTCTGAGTAGGTATGTTGTTTCATTTTCATATGAAACCCATTTTTTTTTCTGCTTCCATTGGTCAGAAATGAGGTTAATAGGAACAGAATACAGTGCAGTGCTGCAGTGTCCCTGTTAAGGTAGAACAATAGCATCAGAAACAGTTCTTTAAAAATTAGCTGCTTTTATTAAATAAAGCTGCATTATGCTGGTGTGCAGAGTGCAGTCTTTCTTTTTTTTTCTTAACATACACTGCAGTCAGTGCTTCCCTAACGAGGTGGCACTATTGTTGAGTTAGAAGGATAGAATCATCATATTGCTTTAGGGGACAGCAGGATTTAAAAGGAGATGCCTTACAGCCCTGTTTTACAGATTGGAAGCATCGGTTTAAGGGCATTGGCAGAATCATTTCCTTGTTCTTAGCAGCAGCCACTGCTGTGTCAGTAGTGTGTGGAATGGAAGTCCTAGTTGGTAGTCTGTTATGGAAACGCTGTTTACTGTTATTGTAGTACCGTGGTGACAACATGCCATTGAAATGGAAAACGAGCTCTCCTGCTATCTGGAAATTCCCAGTTCCTGTGCTTAAAACATCCAGGTCATCGCCACTTTCTCCAGCATACATGTAAGTGAGAGAAATGAGGATAATAAGGTGGGAATTCTTTTCGTGAGACTACCCTGTGGCAAAATACCCTGTTACATATTAAATGACATTGGCACTCAGAATTTTATCTTGTTTGCTATGTAGACCTCCTCCCCCATTTTATCCTGGATGTTTTTTATGATGGATGTTGTGTCAAGTCTTTCCCTTTTTGTTAAAACGTAGAGAAATTGTGCAGATTAAGCCCTATTCTTGATACTGTGTATATTCATTTGAAAAGTTTGTGGTGTGTTAATTTGTAGAGCTCATCTTGAAATGACAAGCTTTGAGGCTGGCAGGCTTTCTATATAGTTTATATGTGAACATTTCCTCCTCCTGACTATTTCATTTGGAAATTGAGCTTGAAATCACCTGCTGTATTGTACTGCACTTTTGTTCGTGTGAGTTCTTGTAGAGATGAAATCATCCTGCTTTGGTCTTGTTTTATTCTTTGAAGTCTTAGCCTTAACACAAATTGAATGTCTTCATAAAAAGTTCCAGTAAAAGCTTAAAATATAAATTTGAATAATTCATATCTGAATACTTATATATTTATACAAATTGTCAGTGTAAAGTAGCTTCACAATTTGCCTTTGTCTTGCCAAATCCTGATGCAGCTTTTGTTCACCTTTTGTTGCTATGAGTTCTGTGTTATCATATACAAGTGGCTTTTTTTTCCTTCTCTAAATTAACACTATGGAGCTTAGGGTACTGAATTCCTTCTGCCTTTATTTAAGGAAGCAGCTCTTCCAAAAGGAGGAAGAGTTGCTTTAAAATGCACAGGTAGCAGTGTAGGTGACTTTTCTATCTGGAAATTGCTGTAAAGGCTGCTACTTTGCCACAGTATTCCAGCCTAATACCTACAATATTAGTACTTTTAAGCTTGTATTGTCTGCTTGCAGATAGGCTTTTGCTTCAGCTACAGTAGGTATGTTCTGTAAGAGAGAGGTGCACAGGTTCTCTAAATGTCTTTTTTTTGTTGTTGCTGGGCATGGCATTGTTATGGTGGGGCTGAAAGAATCCAGCGCCATGTGCATGGTCACTATTGTTCTCAGGCAGAGAGGCTGAGGGAGCAAACCTGGCTGTACAAAACCTGTGCTGGGCACGCTCATGGTTAAGATTAATTTTGTGATAAGATGTGGATGTGCTTCAGTCTTTTTATGGGAAGCATCAAATATACTTAATGCTACCGAAAGAGAAGCTATTTCCAATGAATTGCTGCCTATTCTTGTTAAAAAATATGACTTACATACAAGGAAAGTACCGTGATGATACGAGTTGTGAGACATTAGGACCTGTTTCAGGGAAACATTGCTGTTAGTATTTTATCTTATGCTGTTGTTTTTAAACTGTAGTAGTCTTAAATGCAAGAAAAATCAGAACTAGCCCAGTCTGCTCTCTCTGCTGCTGAAACAGAGTATTCCTTTTGTGCGTCGCCTTTAAAGTGCTAATCTTAGCCCTGAGAATGCTCCAGCCTTTGTGATGGGGATCGTGTGCCTGATTAGCTCGGTGTGTTCAAAGTATGAACAGGTTTAGTGATCGTGTTTAAACTATATGATGCTGAGTTTATCTGGAGCATGAGAAATATGTGATCAGCAGCCTTAATCATCTCTTGATAATGAGTCAATGTATCTCAGTGTTTATGAAGACATCTCTTTATTGGCACACAGACCTGTCATTAGGGGGACTTGTATATCTAACTCTAAAATTATTCATGTATTTTATTATAAAGAATGAGAAACATTACAAAATGGCACCTATTTGCTTTGGCAGTATAAATCAACTAATTAAAAAATCCCTTGTAATTGAGGTTGGCCAGTAAAATAGGTGTTGGGATTAATTGCCTTCATTGTAGAGATAACAGTAAATTTGATACTGTTTTACATAATCTGATCTTTTTCATATTCGTATTTATAAGTTTCCTGTCATAAGTAGTACTCTGCACACTGGTAAAGGGCTTATGTTTTGAGTAAAGGGTTGAGAATAAGTGGTGTGTGAGATGGAGCACCTATTGATATAAAATAAATGGCCATAAAACTCTAGAATTCACAGATGAACACTTTGTTACTAAATATTTTGGATGTGGGGTACACAAAGGTATGATTGAGCTTTTAATACTTGACATCTCGATCTTACAAAATAGGGGGTTTGGTGTAGTTTGGATTGCAGAGTAGGAAGGTTTTAAAAGTGCTTTTTTTTCCCCCCCCCTTGTATCTAAAATGACATTCCAGTTTTTCAGGTTTCTCTAGTAAAATTGACCTTAGCTTTAAAAGCTTCATCCTGGTTATGATTTACAAGCAACTTATCTAGAGATTAAACCGATAATCCGGACATATAACTTTTATTTGAGTTTTTTGGGTCTGTGTACCTGAGAGCTGAACTTTGTCTTAGTTTCCCCATCTCAAAATGCTGAGGCAGGTGGCTGTGAGCAGGTTTGGCTTCTTGGATGAAGCACCTATGTACAAAGTGCCACTGCAGAATGTTGGCTGTCATGCAGTTGTGCAGGCTCAGCTCAGTCTCTGCTTGGGAAGTTTGTGGTTGTTGCTGATGAGGGAAAATGAGTGTGAGGAGCTTGTCTTAGAGAGTTCTGTGCTGTGGGGAACTTGTGGCTGGGTAGTAGCTGAAATGAAGGACCAGCAGAAGCTGAGGTGTGGCGAGTTTGTAGGTGAGGATGTGGCTGTCACTGGGAAGTCTGGTTGGTTTGGAGGATCTGGTACCCCTTTCCTGGCAATGGGAAGGAGGAGCAGGGACTTGCTGCCTGTTGGCTGGTGGATTTCTACACTGCCAGGTATTTATTAGGGGTATTTTCAGGACATGCTGACTGCCAGAGCTAACTCTTCACATTATACAGAGGGCCAAGGATCCCTCTGACAGGGAAGTCACCTTCCCTGACTTCTGGTGAAACTGATTCAGAGTAGCTTGAACTTTTTCCCAAGCTGGAGAGATCCAGTGACATTGCTTAGGGAAAATTAGGCACTATCAGACTTGGAGCACTGGCATGTGCCAGTGTATGTAGGTGTAATGCAGCTGGCTTAGTGCATGAGGTAGAATGTGCAGCTGTGCATACATGCACATGCCTTTTCAGCCTGCATTTTCTTTCATGGCACTTGTTTTGCTGGGGTTTACAATATAGATGCTGTTTGTCAAACGTTGTGAAGGCTGTTACAGCAAGTTTATGCACCACTAGTCAAATCATATTCATATTTGTGGTTGTGTTGACTTTGTGGAGAGAGACCTGTGTGACTTCATATATTATGTGGACAGTTTCAGCAAGCAAATAAGAGGAAAGGAGAAAGTGAATAACATTTGAAAAGTGGTATGCCATGGCATCATAGCTGTTATTTTACATGACTGCCAAATGCTTAAAAACAAGGATGCCACAGTGACTGACATAAGCAGAGGTTAAGAATTAAAGCACTACTACAGTGAGGGTGAAGAACAGCTCTGAATTGTATTTAGCAGCTTCAAGATATAAAAGAACATGAGTCCCAATTACTGTTCATGGGGCACAGCATCTCATACATTACAAACTAAGAGAATTCTTTCTTATTCACACTGGTAATGTGATATTTGAAAAAAATCTTGCATATATTCCATTAATGCAAATGGAAGAGATGTTTGTAGAAACTCAGGAGATTAAAATGCTGTGATGATCATCTACAAAGAATTCAATAATGCAAAAATCCTATTTGGAAAAACACCTTACAGAGGATTGTTCTGTTAAGGTTGTGTCATGCAAATATATTCTTAGTTGCTTTTTAGAAAGTTAAATGTTCAATTAAATGGTTTTAGTCACCTACATGCCAATTTTAAAGATAAGTAAAATAAAAGTTCTTGATTCAGAATCTTAGTGTCTTCTATTCTTTCACATGGAATAGTACATTAATATTAAATGGAAACTATCCTTTTCATGTGTTTTCATAAATAACTGACTAATGTTAGGAGAAATAAACTGATGTGGTATTCCAAATATATTGCTATCAAAGGGTTTGCAACACAGTCTATCCTGAGTCACATGGTTACGAAATGTCTGATAGGAAATGCTTTGCTCTAATGGAAATCAGTTACTGTACAGAAAAGTAGAATAAATTCTTAATACTCTGGAGTAAGCAGCATTAGTTTTAGCTGCTTATATTGGTTATATGGGTTAATGCTTTTGTGTCTTCTTCCAACTATCTGCTTTGCTCTACAATGAGCTCTTTGAATTTATGCTATACAGTGATCTATACTTAAATGGGAAAAGGTGTGTGTGCAATTCATCAGACCTGTATCAGCTCTTTGGTGAGACCACCCTATGTGTGTCTGCTGCCTTCAGTGGTCATTTTTAGTAAACGAACCCTTTTCTTGGGCTCCTGAGCTTTTGACTACATGATATTCACACTACCTGTCTTTAGCAACATTTCCATTTTATGACATTGCTTCCTATATATTTCAAATTTCAGCATGTTGAAAATCAATATACAGCTCACTTCAAATACTTTTTAAACTGATCTGACAATACATGCAAAGAGATGAATTGGATGAGTGGGGCTTGTGCCATACTAGTAGGAGACTGCTTTTAATCACAGAAATTTTGTGTTTAGAGCTTTCCTTTGTGCCTGTTGATCTTTCTCCTGCACTTTATAGGATGGGTATTTCAATAGATTATTCTAAGTTTGTAATGTGAAATGTCATTGCTCTAAGAAACTGATAAAAATGAGAAAAAAACTCCAATTTATTTGTGGTGAAGTCTTTCCAGGGCTACTGTTTTTTTCTGGGGAGACCTTATGGGGGATGATGTGGCCCACAGGTCCCCAAAATTACACACTTCTCCTCACACAGCAGGATGTTGCAATACCGACATTGTGTTGTGACATGGTAAAACATCTTTATTGAATTATCTAGGATATGTTACTCAGCCTGTCCTGCCAGCATGTCAGTTCTGCCAGTTTGTTATTTTTGCCATTATTTCTTTGTTGCTGTGAAAATATCTTGTTCTCCAGTCACATTCTACTCATTGACTTTTCTAGTGTAAATTGATGTTTTCTGTTGACATTTAGGTGGGGCTACCTATGGATCCTCAAAAGTGCTTGCTGAATATCTTGGTTTTGAAATAGTAGTTGCTTGTTCTAAATAATGGCAATCGTAGTGTAATAATATGTAGCTATCACAATTAAGTGGAAGTGCACATCTATATTATTGCTGTGATAGTTTGTCCAGCACTAAGATTGTATTGATGTCTAACTGCACAAATGTGTTTTTTCATGGGATGAACAAATCACATGCCCCTCTTATGCATAAATCTAAGTGCTTTATCACATAGGGGAAAAGCATTTTATAATTGCAAGTAATTAATGCCCCTCCACATCCTCTCTGTCAGACTGCAATAAAGAAACGCAAAAACATCTGTGACAAGTGACAGAGCAAGAGGAATGGTAGACAAGAACCCAAACCCTAATGTCAGAATCTTACTGAATTAAAAGGTATCAAAATTATTCTGACCAGTATACAGGGGAAAAAACCTCTAACACTCTGAAAGGAGTTTGGTTACGGGAATGCAGTGGGATGGATGTTCTATGACCAAACAGTGAAGGGCAGGTGCCTCCTCAGGCTAATATTTGTCTCTAAGGAGCCATTCTGTTAACTTCCTAATTTTTGTGTGTAAAAACTAAGGGCACAACTGTAATCTAGTGGTGCGTGCAGAGTGGTTTTTGTAAGTGTTTTGTAATACATAGGAAATATATTGAGTACTTAAGACCAAATATAAAGAGCAGAAAATAGGTGCAGTGTTGGTCCAGCCTAAACTGTGAAACCTCTGACTGTTCTATTTTACCTTTTTCAATGTTAAGGAAATAAAATAGTTCTCCTTATGTAGAAAAGCTACAAAATGTGTATTTCCTTTGCTTTTTCTGTTTCTAATAGTAGGAATCAACAGACAAACACCAACTTTGGCAAAAAGTCATTAGCGAACTGTTTCTAATTCAACATCATTAAACAATGCGAGTCCGCAAATTTAAGCTACGAATGACTCAATGAATGCAAACCCTTTGTCAAGCAGATAAATGTGGATGTGATACTAAGGCTCCCAGAGAGATTAAATGCTGTTAGGAACAAAAGCTTTATAGCACTGACTGAGCCAAATATTGCTTTGTTTCTGTGGAAAACAAATTTGAATTAACCAGCGGGCTGTAATTATGCTGTAAACAGCTTGAGACCTGTGATTGTTTAGTTGTTTAAGAAGGAATTTTGAAGAGAATATTTTCTGTGTGCATATTCTTGGGAAATCATACCAAAACAGTTGACGTTTCTCAGTCCTCTTCTGCTGGCTTTGGTCGCAGTGTGGCCATACTAGAAAGTGATACAAAAAGGTTTAGGTGATGTTGGGAGTATCTTTGTTTCTGTGTTCTCCTGCTTTCCATTGAGATGCACTGGTGCTGGGAACAGTGACAATGTCTTCAATCCCCTGAATGTTTGAAGTAGCTTTCATAAATTCTTTTGATTGGGCTTGTATGCTTGGACACAATATGGTAATTTTATGTTGGGCTAAAAAAGAAGGGGGGAAAAAAAAGGAAAGGTTAGGGCTTGACATTTAAGTACTAGTCTCTAAAACTTTGCTTCTTGAAATAGCTTCAGCTGGTTACCTGGAGCCTGACTGTGGTTAAGCACTTGTCATTGTCCCTGTCCTTCAAGTGAGGTTGTGGTTGCTGTTCCCCTTGTAGCCTTGCTGCCTTTGGTGGTGGTGCTGGCAGAGCTGCTCAGGTTGTGTTGCTTCTGTACTGACTTTCCCTTCACCTTCCTCAGCTGGTCACTGCAATGAGCATCTTGTGCTGTAAGTGTGTCAGAACAGCAGGTAAAGCTGGTGCTCTGCCTGCCTCTGCGCATCAGTGTGTGCCCACAAGGGATCTCCATCCTTCTCTGCTCATTTTGGAGGGGTTGCAAGTCCTGTATCCTCATCTCCTGCTTCCCTTGGTCAGAGACTTGTGAAAGTAAAAAGCCATTTCTCACTGCTTTGGTCTATTATATAGAGCCTGTTTTGATGTTCTCCTTTTACAGAATACCTTCAGTTTAGAGGAAAGGTGGAAAATGGGACATTTATTTGCTTTTTAATTTAAGAAACAGTAAGTTTTACTTTGTGCCTTTCTCCTGGAGTGGTGATTTAGAAGAACTCAGTATAAAGTTACTAAGCAAATATTTTTAAATATTCTGCTGTTATTGCTGCCCTTCTAATGTATGAAAAAGATCAGGTGTAAAAAGTGAAATACTAAAATATAAACATCAGGGCATTGTCCAAAGTGAGCACAATTCAGCACTAGCTGCCGCAGCTGTTTTAGGAGATCGCATTCACAGTAGTTACAGTGCAATGATTATTCACTTGAGCCAGGAGGTTTGTGAACTTCTGGTTGTGGTGGCCATCTTCAAGTGAACAGAATGAAATTGTATTTTAAAGAAATTCAGTAGCCTGACAAATACAAGGTCGTTTTTAGTTTCAGTGTCAACATCAAGTTCATCTAATAAAAATATAGTCTTTAAACTGCCCAGTGAAAATAGTGACATCTGAAGCTGATAGCACAGGACAACTGGTGATAGTGATAAAGGAAAAAAAGGCTTAATTCCCACTCCTGATGTACTGTGTGTGTCACAGAGGTGATCCATGCAAAGTCATTCAGCACTCCCTTCCAGTGTTGTTCTTGAGTCAAATGCTACATTTGGCTCTTGAGCAGCAGCAGTGTCAGCTCCTGTGTGCCCCAAAGCAAGAGCTGAGGTTTGAACCTGCTCCTTGCTCTGTGGAGAGGAGTTACCTTGCCATGTCAACCAGCTGGAATCATGTATCTGTTGTAACATATGGACTTGCATTTCCTATAGGAAATTTTTTCTTGTAATAAGATATCATTAGCAGTTGATAAAACTGGTTAGTTTTACTGGGTTGCTGATACCATAGAAGAATTAAATTAGAAATTATTGATAAAAAGTAGTAATAAAAGGAAGAGATGTTATTTTAGGGGAGGACAAGTATAAAAGTAACATCTTCGCATGAATAAAGGATTTCCTGAAATTGTATGAGTAGAAGATATGGAATGGAAATGTGAACTACCATGATTGCATAATTTTTTTCATCTGCATTATATGATTTGAATTTCTTTAAAAATATTATGATATTTTCTTTAATACAATGCTGCCATATCAGTTCTGCTTACTGGCTCCAAGGTGCTCTGTTGGGGAATTCCTGATTTCATTACTCACGAAGTTGGAACATCTATTCTTAATGGGAAGACAGCAATATAGTTAATAACTTTTTTTTGGGGAGGAGATGGAATTAGGCCTACTGAAATACTCTTCGGCAGATTATGCATGCAACGTAAAAAATTGTGTTTTTAATAGCAAATGAAAGCTTTCTTGTGCTTTACTGGCCTTTTAATTAATAGGTTCATTATCAGATTACATGCATAGATGCATGCATAGGATAGCCCTGGAATGTACCAGGATTTGGGTTTTTTTTGAGGATTTGGGGTTTTTTCTTGATAGGTCATAAAATCATCAGGATTTGGCCTGCAATAGGAATAACCTAATATGAAATTGAAGTCTCTGTCCTTGTTACCTGACAAATATCAGAGTGCTGGCACATGCCAGGGGTGATTGCATCAGAAGCCATTTTACCAGTGACCAGAACACTTGTGGTCGTGGTTCATTGAACAGTGATTTGACAGAGAAATAAGGTTATAGTCCTTTCAAAAACGAGCTATTGAGATTCACCAAATTAACAACTCACTCTCTGGCAAATCTGGCTTTGGCAAAGCTTTTACTGGGTTATGTAAAGACTCGGTTTTAAATAAATTGGATAACATGCACTCTAAAATATCTGTAGCTGTAGGCTGATCTCTTTACTTTGTTTTCAAAGAGTCTCTACAGAAGTCTGAGAAACAGATGCACGGTTTACTGATGGAAATGAACAAATCCTTAATAATATTCTTAGTTGCCTTGTTTCTGCTGCATCAGAATAAACTCTACTAATACTTAAAACATCACAACAGAATATTGGTTTATTTAATTTGTGCCACTAAGCTCTACAAAATGGCAACTCCATGATGTGAGTATTCTAGCCGAGAATAAAATCTGCCACAGTTTTCATGGATCTCTGCTTATCGCAGGTCACCTGGATGCTTCTGAACTGTTTTAACACATTAATATTTGCTAAGTGGTTTAGAAAGCAATTTGCCTCTGTGAATCATGTTGTAACTCCAACCAGTGAAATCTGTCAGTATTTGCTGGAAAGTTAAAGCATGTTAATATCCAGATAATGAACACTCCATATTTCATCACTACAAAAATATCAATTGGAAACACTTGGAGGATTAACTTGGAGTTATGAAAAAAGCACATTTGGTAACACCCTCTAGGAAAAAACTGTGCTGTACTTGAAAGAATCAACATGAGGGTAGAAGGAAAATTCTAATTCAACCTACTTTGTGATAGCAACTAATTAACCTCTGGCACCTTTCTCTGAACTGCAAGCTACTGCTTCCCAGAGGTTGCAGAAAGTCAGGCAGCTCCTCTGCCTGCCTCTTGCAGTGTTAATATTCATTTCACAGGCAACTCCAACATTGCCTTGTTCTTACCACTGAGATGTTTAACCCTCTCCACACCATTGTGTTGAAAATGGTTTTAGCAGCCACATATAGAGCAGCTTGTTGTGAATTCTCACTACATGTTACTGTATTTTTAACTTCTTTTAACTTTTTTTTTCCTAACTTTTTAAGACTCTAGTTAAAAATGGTACTGCTGCACTTCTTGTTTAATGATTTCTATTGATCAGAACAATAGAATTAATTAGGAAGTGAATTAACTTTCTCCTTTGGTAGTATGCTTAATTGTGATATACTGTACTTAAACAAAAAAAAAAAATCAATGTTTACATTCATTACTATTGAGTTAATTATAGTGCTTAGTAGACCTATGTTAATAAATGTAAATAATGCCTTTGGTAAGTGTCCAAACAAGACAGATGTAGTTGCTGTGATTTTGCTGGGAAGTCAGTTGGACATTCAGTGCATTTCCCATCTGTTCTGGGTGTGAATGGCAGAGTTATTTCTGAATCTTAATGTTACAGCCCCTGCAACAGAAGCTACATTCTGAATACTTTAGGATTTTATTGCAAGGTATACGATGCAGTGCTTGGGTTTTGCTCTTTGTGTTCTGCTGTTAACACAGAGCTTAAGCACTGCAGTTTCACTTTGTCTTACAAAGAAAGATTCTTATGTTGTGTGGAGATAAATGCTGAACTGCTACAAAGCCAGTGACAAAGGCATAATTTGTGTTGCTCTGGGAATGCTCTTTCCCGCTTGGTGAATGTCACAGGGTTGGAATTCAGGGGCTCAATGCCTCGTTTCCAGGTGTTATTGCTGACTTGCCTTGGAACTTCTGCCAGACCCAGCTCCTGAATGTCACTTTCTGCTGAAGGGAGAGGATACTCAGCCCTCCAGAACTGTTAAGTTGTGGGTTAGAAATCAAACAAAAATCCCCAAGTCCCCACAAACAAACAAAAACCCCTCATCACAATTTTTTTTTGGTCATAGTTGTTTAGCCATATAGGATTAATATAACCTGCTTGTCTTTATTCACATGGAATCATACACAGCCAAGTAGATGTCTAGGGCTACAATTATAAGTTATACTCTGGTGAAGTTTTATAGTGTGAAATTTGCAGTTTTTACTGCCTCACTCACATGTGTAAGTTTCTGTCTAAACGTAACAGCAAATGTGGAAGAGAAATAGGGAAAATCTTTTCTGCAAAAGATCTTCAGGTGGTGAGCTGCTGAGCTTATGTGTGTGGTATAGAGAACTTCTCATTATATATGGAAAATCAGGTAGAGAAAATAACTCCTTACAGCCACATGACATGTCAAATGTCTGCTTTTGGGTATTGCAAGCATTTTAACATTTCTTTTATCCTCTCTGTCAACTGTGTAGTTTTAACGAGGCATTGTGTTCTATTGGAGGATAGCTAGGACCCATAGAGAGCAGAGCAATGGGAAGTTGTGTGTCATGTTCAGAAAAATGCTTCCATTTTCCTAGCTGTTCTTGGAATAAATGAATAATGCTCAAGGTCTCTGCCTTCATTTGTAAAACTTATGAATTCTGCTGTCTGTCAGAAAGTCAAGGAGTGATGTGGCAAACATGGTAAAAAGCCCACTCCAAACAGCCAAGAAGGTTGGTTTATTTGTCTGTTTCTTTTTGTTATGATTTTAAATGATGTGTTCACTTTCTATTTTCTTCTGAGTTCAGAGAAAGTATTTTGAATATTCCTTCATGTAACATTTATCTGATCTGACATTTTGGGAAGATGCTTCAAGAGAGGAGAGTCAGATTCATGCTCGTTGAATCTGTTGTTCTTCACACTCGTGCTTGCAAGTCTCCCCAAATTATTTTGCATTTCTTCTTAGAAAGACGTGTACATATTTAGAGACTGGATGTCCTTTGAAATTATGTAAGACTTGCCTCTATGTGATTGTATGAAAACTAAAATAGACAAAACCCACCAAAACACTCTAGAATTGAATGAAAAAAAATTGGATTGTGAGCCAGCAACTGCTTGCTGCTCTGTTGCAAAGTTGTATTTGTTGGATGCAGAGATAGTCTGGAGAACCCTTTTCTAAGGTATATCCTGCAAACTGTTTAAATGACTCTGGATTTGTTTTATAAAACAGAGATAATTGTGTTTCAAAAATAGCACAACTCTTGCATGCTGCAGTTCATCCACATTAGTTGATTCAGCTGAGTACATTAGAAGTCACAGCTGTTTAGATGTACCCTTGTTCCTACAATGTTATGTCTGTGTGCATAAAATCTCACTGTTTCAAACCCATGTACGTTGTTGAATGGTGAATTTGTTTTGAATATGTTTTTGTAGCTGACCTTTTGTGCTCATGGGTTTGAACAAGGCACATGATGCCATGAGGGTAATATGTGAGTTTCAGAAAGTGCTCTCATTGTCTTTGTACCCGAAGAAGGTGGGGGTAAATATTTTTTTTAAAAAGGAAATTATGGAAATTATTTTTCTTCGACAAATTCCAAATTTGACCTTACAATGAAAACTGGGAAAAAGGAGGGGGATTTAAGCACTTTCTTGTTACTTAAAGTAATTTCTGAAACTAATTTGAAGGCCAGTGTTTTAACCAACCTGCATGTTTAAAATTTGGAAGACTTTGTATCTGAAATTTGCTGTGATGGCATCAAACAACTATAAATCTGTTTTGAGATACAGAGTCTTGATTAACAGTGGAGATGCCCTCTTCTGTGGATTAATAACCAATGTTTGCTAATTAAAATTGTGTACATATTCATTATACCTCTATAAAGGCTCATAGGTAGAACATTAGATCACAGAAATTACAGAAACTAGTTGTGAATATTTCTGTAGAAGAATTTTATTTGCATTCTGCAATAATTGCAGGTTAGAATAGTTAGAATCTCATATGTAACCTAATTTACATCTTAAGATTAAAGTAGTAGGCTAATAATACTGCAGTAATTCTTTAACAATTCTACCTAAAACTAGCCCATTCTGTCTAGATTTGGACAGTAATTGCTTGGAATCAAATCTTAAATTAAAATTATGAAGTGTTTGCCTGCACAGTAGCAAAATACTGGATATCATGTCCTAAAGGAATTCTAATTGTGTGTTTCAAAAACAGGTTAAAGCTGCAGCTTGAAACTCTATGATGTATATTTTCTGTTATGAACGGTCATGCATGAATTAGGTAATGCAGGCTGTAAGAATGAAAATGCTTTCTTTCATATTACACTTGAAGTTTCAGTGCTTGACCAGTTTGCCAAGGAGAAGCTAAGATACTTGATTTTGGGAACCTGATGAAACCGCTACAAACATCCTACAACACTGGATCATAGAAATAACACAGTGTGCAAGTGTCTAAATCAGGGAGCTGGGGATGGAAGGAAAAGGAAAAACTCACTAGCTAAAAAGCAATTCTGCCTTTGTAGAGACTGTTCATGCTTCACTTTCTTGAATTAGCTGAAGGGAACCACTAAGGACCAATTCTGTTGCCTGCTGATTTTTTTTTCCTGTAGCCTCTGTGCTGTTACATTTCATCCCAGAAGACTGTGGGTTTAGAACAAAAGATCACTGAATGAAAGCGAGTTTGGTCTTAAGATTTCTGTGTTCCAATTTTCTTAGATCTCTGGTGGAAGAGGAGGATCCTCATATGAAAGTATCTCTTGGGGGCAGCGATATGGGCGTCTCTGCCCATCTACAGTCTTCAAAGACAGGAACCACAAGATTTTTCACCAGCAATACTCACAGTTCTGTGGTATTACAGGTAATTAAATATTCTCATGGCTGTATTGAGCTGTACTGAGAATTTGGCTGCTCTAAACGAAGAGTCCACTCAGTAGATTTTATCAGTCTAATAATTCCTATAAAGCCTCAAACATTCTCATGTTCTTATGCTGTCAATGCCCACAAGCAAGCATTGCTTGGGACTTCTCCTGTGAGATAGAGGTTCAACTTTTGGCATCAGCTTGGAAAAAAAACCATGCCTTTTCCTGGGTTCATATCCCAGTCCACTCTCAAGTTCTCAGAGGCCATAACATTTAAACTCTGACATGACAACTGTATCAAAGAAGCTTGCTTAAATATTGTTATTTAATTAAGGCATGTTCCCAAGGCAGCAGAGCCCCACCAGGTTTGCTGTAATGCCCTGTGCTGGGTCTGACTGTGGCACTACTGTGTGGTAGAACATCTACAGAGCCAATATTTGCATTCTTGATAGTATTAGAAAAAATACCCGTTTGAAGGAAGATGTTTAATGTTTGAGCTTCTGTTTGTTCCTCAGTGAATGAAGGAGGAGAGTATTTCATCCATCTTCCAGTACCCATAACTGGGGCCATCTTTGGAGAAAATCTTGCTCTAGGATGCTGCTGTAGATGACTTTATTTTTTATTACAGTTAGATGTCATAAGTAATTCAGAGGAGATCGGATGTACAATGGGAGTTTACTTTGGAGTTTTTAACATGTGTACTTTGGTAACAAATTTGGTAGTTAGAGAACCAGGTAACAGCTTTCCTTTCAGGCCATAGTCTTTCACAGCCTGTTAGCCTGCAAACCCCTTAAACTGCTGTGGAACAGAATTATATCTAGAATGTATATGTGGCCAGAAGGGGTAGGTCCAAAAAAGATAGCAGTTCCTACCTGAAACAACTGCTATTGTGAAAGCTTATAAAGGAAACTTCTTCCTGAAAATAACTAAATTATTTGAATAAAACTACTTTCTAAATCCTGGTGTACTTTGAATTCATCAGCTGTATCTGGAAAACAGTGATTATTCTGCTTGTTTTCAATGAATAATAATAATTGAATATATTACAGATAATGGTTTTAAGATGACAAATTATTTATTGGTCACTTTTTTGGACCTACAGTACCACATGTATATAAAAATAAAGATATATTTACATAAGGGAATTAAAAGAGATTCCTACTCTGCTCCCACATCAAAGGGCTGCTTTGCATTGTGCTTTTCCTGCAGGGTTTTGACCAACTGCGAGTGGAAGGTTTGCTCTGTGATGTGACGCTTGTTCCTGGAGATGGTGACGAGGTGTTTCCTGTCCACAGAGCAATGATGGCTTCTGCAAGTGATTACTTCAAGGCCATGTTCACAGGTGGTGTTTTTATTAAAGCCTTGTACTGCTGTCTCTAAATTGCTCTCATTGAGCCACTCAGACACAAGTTCAGTGCTCTGCATGAGTCAGTCCAGGATTGCAAACACTGTGGACTAAACATCTCTCTGCTGTTACCTATGGGCTTTTAAAATTAAATTTTAAAATTATATTTTAATTCTTTCTAAATTTATGAAATCATTTCATCCCCATCAAAATGATCATATGCATTTGCCTGCGTGTCTGTTTCAGGAGGAATGAAGGAACAAGATTTAATGTGCATTAAGCTTCATGGTGTGAACAAAATAGGCCTAAAGAAGATCATTGATTTCATCTATACTGCAAAACTTTCCCTTAACATGGACAACCTTCAGGACACTCTGGAAGCTGCCAGTTTTTTGCAGATTTTGCCTGTTTTGGACTTCTGTAAAGTATTTCTTATCTCTGGGGTAAGAATGTTTCTCATTTACAATGTTTAAGGCTTTGGTATGAAGTTTTGTTTTTTCTGCTGTAATGACACAGACTTATGAAATAGTCAAAGTTATCTCTAAAAATTGCTGTTATTCATAGTTTGGGATCACAGACAACAAATGTGCTTTATTTGCTTGAAAAACTTGGTCTTCTTCTGATCATTATGTACAGTATGAGTTTGATACAAGTGCTTTACCACATTAAAATTCTTCCCATACATGTCTGATATGGGATGCTTCATGTTCTCTGCATGACTGCACTCACTCTAGCATTATTCTGCTTGCTGCGTTCATCAGGTGTGCTTCAGTTTCATTCACTTTATTCCTGTGGTTACAGCCCTTCCATCTCAATGGGGGTGCAGTTATTTGTTTTCTGATTCAAACACAGAAAAAGCAATTTCCAGGTCAGATCCCTCAGTGCCTTTCCTTGCCCTCCTGTCCTGCCAGCAGTGAGGAGCACCTGCTCCGTGGGGCTGTAGAACAGCAGTGGTGCAAGAGCTGGGCTGTCAAAGCAGCTCTGCCTGGAGAGGCACCATGAGGTTATTTCTAATGTTGACGTTCAAAGTGTAGATACCTCGCTAGAACTTTAACAGGGAGACTGGTGTTCCACACAAATTGCAAAATTATTTGGAATTCAGCTTTTGGATTCTGGAATGAGAAATAAAGAAGCAGGTATTCCTGTTCCTCTGCAGAGTACAGGCTTAGAAATGTGACCTCCCTAACTGAAAATACGTACCAGGATTTGTGCAAAACAGAAGACTCCAAGCTGGTAATAACAGCAATCTGTTTCATATGTGTGTTAGAGATATTCAGGCCTGATTTTTAATTTGCTTTTAATTTGGAAATATTTTCTAACTGACCAGTCATCTGTTAATGTTGTGATAAATGTTTCATTAAGCTTAATACTCTTCAATCCTACTTCGCCTATTTTATGTTGCTCAGTGTTTGTTTTTTTTACCGTCCGAAATGACGCCTCTCCAGGTTTGGCATTACTATAAATGCCAACTTGGAAAAAGGCCTTGGTGGTGTTTTGAGTCAGGCATTTGAAAAGGGCTCCCTCTGATGGGAGCTGAGCCCTGGGGACAATGTGCTGCCCTTTCCCCTTTCTGGATAGGGCAGCTGCTTGTTTATGTTTTGTTAAGGAAAGAACTTTTTTAATATTAAATCATGTTATTGTTTAAAATGCTCATTCTCTGAAGGTGTGTTTACTTGTGATATTGACTCAGTCACTGCTTTTGTTCAAATAAGAAATCTGTTTTGATACTGCATTTTCAAAGAATGAAGAAGACTTTATTAATTCTCTTAATTTTATTGGGTTTTTTTAGGAATACTTTCATTTAGATTGATGTCCAAGAGGACATAATCTCATTCATGGTATAGCTGTAGAGGAAGTATGAAATTAAGGTTGTTCTGTTAGCCTTGATATGTTCTTAGCATCCTTATATAAAGAATTTTTGAGTGACCTTACTTCTAAATTTGTTGAAACTAGTTGGTGAGCAAATGAGCTTCTTTTTGAAGGAGCATTTCTATAATTTAAATTAATATTCTGAGGAGTATTGACCTTATTTCTACTGAAGTTAGCTGGTTTGAGAGCTGAGGTAACCATTCCCTGACAAATGCTTAATTGTCTTTGAATTGTCTAGGGAGGCCATTATTAAAGAGATTATAGAAGTCAGTTTGTGTAAGACATAATGTAATTATGTACTTCATAAGAGGGTATTGGAAATATTTATGAAGAAAAACTGAAGTTTAAGGTAACAGCTTAATTTGTGTAACAAAAATAATGAGAATAATATCTATTGTAGCTCACTTTAAAGTGTTTTATTATTTCCTCTGCATTTACACCCCTCCTATCAAGTAGCCCATTGCCTAGATTATCTTTGCTCTGCAACCAAACAGGCTCTCAAAAAAACAATGGAATACTTCCCAAGATGTTTTCAGTCTTTCTGTTACTATTACTTTTAAATAATTACAGCTGTACAACAGACTAGGGCTACTCTCATGTGAACATCTAACTGAATTAAAATGCATAAAAATGTGGAAATGTTTTCAGACCAGTGAGTTCTAGACACAATACTGATTTTGCAAAAGTGGCAGCAGTGTACAAAATAGAAAAAAATGAGAAATTTACCCAAGTGAATTACAGCACTTAGGAAAATCACAGGGTAATGGGGGAAAGGTTTGTTACACTGTAATTAAAGAAAACATTCCCAAACACTGAAAAATAGTGTTGTAGATGTACCTGCAAAAAAAAAAAAAAAATCCTTCTATAATTTGGTGCTTTATGCTTTTGTAACTACTAGGAAATAGTCAAATATTGAGGGCTTAATACTTGGAAGTTGCCTTGTCAAATGAACTTAGCTGTCTGAGGATGGAGCAGGTTAATCTGTTTGGTGGGAGCAAGGGATTTAACCTTTGGACCAGCTCTGACAGCCACCAGAAATCTGACTTTGTGCTGCAGGAGTACAATGGGTTCTGTTTTCTGAGCTGGTCAGATTTCTGTGCTGTTTTTACTGGGCTTCTGTTGATGGAAGCCCATAGGAAAATTGAGGTTTCCAGGAGTGAGTTTGCTCTTTCAAACTTTGACCCTTTGAAGCACTGCATTAAGTGCTTCAGTGTCTAACAGTCATTGAAGAAAAACAAAGTCAGAGACCTGATTGTTTTGTGCTACCAGGCTTGGTTTTTGAGAGCATGTTACTTTTTCTGAGCTCTTCTCCAAGGCTCTCATATTTGCAAATATTTTGCTGTGTCCAGTTTTGTAGTATTTTATAATCCGTTAAGTTTTATAATCAGTCAAGTTTTTATGAGAGCTTGGGAAGCGGTTGCTTCAAAATTTCAAAGAATTAATGAACTGCTTTCTCAAGAAAGTATTTTGGTTTTTGCTTTGGGTTTTTCAGGCTGGCATAACACGGTGTTGTGCTTGACCTTTCCTTTTTGAAAAGCTTTTTAGTGTTTTCTGCAACTTCTGCTTAGTAATGAACAATTACAATGAGTAATGAGAGTGAGCAGCTCAGTTCAGTAGTCAAAATAGGATTTATTTAAATGAAATTCTCAGCTCCCTGTGGAGCTGCTTAGCTGTTTGAACGTTTATGTCTTTTAGCTCTTTCCTTGTGAGTATTTTTATTGGTTTTTGAATACACTGTACAGTCAGTCTTATATTTTCACCTGACATTTCCATTCTTCCTGTTCACTTCAGTGGGATTTCCAGAGTAGCAGTTCCTTTTCTTCGCTGAAGAGCTCCTGATTGACTGATCCACACAGAACCATAGCATAAGTCAAACTTCTAAAAAACACAAAAAAACCCCATGTGTGGGTAACTGAAGTATTTATTTAAATAACATTATTGTACTGAACTCTGTCCAGTTTGGAATATTCAAGTAGAAGTAGCTATAACATTTCTTTCTGTTGAAGGATTATTTTTTGGCTCAGGATTTAAGAATCTCTGGAATATATATTTTTATGACTTTTAAGTCTTTGCAGTGTAATTTAGCTTGGTATATTGTTTATTATCTTAGAGTACAGTAAAGAGGCTAATAGCAATTTTGCAAGAAAGGTAACCTCTAAGGCGATATGAAATATCACTCTGATTTGAGGTAAGTGGTGGAATTTTAGTGAGTCAAACATAGTGCAAAATTTCATAAGCATAATAGGAAGTACTTGCAATCATATATGAAAAAAACAACCCTGAGTGCAGCACAGTCCCAGGATTAATAAAGGCAGTATAAAGTAAATTTTCCGAGAATCAGGGGTTGACTGGAAACTGCTGATGTCATGTTCATCAGTCATTAACAGTGTGTAATGCATCAATAAATTTCTCAAATGTAAGAAGTCCAGGAATCTGCTCAGTTGCACAGATTTACAGTGTAGCATAATTACGGTAAGACATAACTCAGTGTACTCTGGGCACTTGATAAGTGGCAGCCAGTCAGCAATAGCTCCAAATACTTCATTGCATCCTGAACATGTGCCAGTGGTACAGAACCTGCACAGGTTTTGCTTTGATCTTTTCAGTTCAAGTGAGCTTTTCCTGTATACAATAAGACCTGCCTGCCTACTTTGATGTGGAGGAAGTGCTGCATCTCTCTAATTTGGTGCCAGTCAAAGTATTCCAAAGTGATTTTTAAATGCAGTAACTATATAGCATGATTTAAGATTTGTGGTGTACTGCAAGTCAGCTGTTTGTTAAGGTGATTTTTCCATTTCTTTGTTTTGGAATATAACTTGAAATAAATTTTAGAAGTAAGAATGTTCTGTTTCATTTACTTAATTTATGATATGGTATTATTTCCATTAGGCATGTAATTTATGTAAATTACAATACCTAAAAGTGTACAGAAATTAGAATAATGGAATGCCCTGGGTCAGAAGGGACCTCAAAGATCATCAAGTTCTAACCCCCCTGCTGTGGACAGGGAGCTTCCACTAGACCAAGAAACCCATCCAACCTGGCCTTGAACACTTCAGCAATGAGCAGCCACAGCTTCTCTGGGCAATCCTCAAAACCAAGTCAGAGAATATTTTATAGGCTATTGCTAGTTGGTGTGATTATATTTTGATATAAAACAGTGTTTTCTCTTGTAATACAAAAAATTATTTCCATGTTTATGAAGCACAAATATTTTCGTAATAGAACTCCTGACAGACTGCTGCACATTCATTTTATAGCTAGAACCTCATTACAGGATTAGTAGGGATTTCAAGATGTGTGAATGAAGACTTTGGATGACTGTAGATCTTAACTCTTGGGCAAGTTATATCAATTTCTAGTGAATTAAGAAAATCTCTATTCCTGCACTTGTTAGGCATTTGAATTGTCTGGTATTAAAGGACAATGATCAGATTGAGTTATACAGCATTGAAATCTTCTGATCTCTGTCATGATCAGAAGGCCATTGGTAGATTTTTGAATTCTTAGGCTCCAGTCAGGTCATAGTCCTCAATCTTTATAATCTTTTGAAAAATGAGATTCATAAGCTTAAATTCTCCTGGCATTACAAACGTAATGAGAATCACAAAGCTGTGGAACTGGCTGACACTGAGTAGGACTGACATGCACAGAGACTAGAACATGTGTAAATGAAGCATGGATTGGAATAAGGTTTGAATGCAAAAAAGCTGCAATTCTCAGCAAGAAGCATTTGAGTGACTTGCTGGGCACAAGTACCAGAGAATTTTCTGAAATGAACTGACTGGCTTCGCTGAAAACCCACTAGAAGTTGTGCCCCATACCTGGCAGGTTTCTTCTCCCCTGTGCCTTGGGTCCCAAGTGACCATAGAAATTCAGAAGCCAAAGATATAAAGGCAGATGCAGCTACAGTGTAAACCAGATGATTACCAAGATCCAGTCACTCAAGTACTGAGTTAAATTAGGGTGTGATCCACGCTGATAAAACATTTAATGAGCTGAGTCTTTTTAGGGGAAATCCTCCTAGGTTCATTCTTAAAAAAAAAAATATATATATAAACTGCAATCACTAACTTTGTGTTATTTTTGACATGTATTTGATTTTGAACAGAGTCTGTAAGAACATTGCCTTGATTTATTAAAGATACATTTTTGTTTGCTTTGAAGGAATGTATTTAAGAGATTGAACACTGTAAATATAAGTTGTTTGAA
This sequence comes from Turdus rufiventris, assembly GCA_013186435.1. NCBI lineage: Eukaryota > Metazoa > Chordata > Aves > Passeriformes > Turdidae > Turdus > Turdus rufiventris. The sequence continues at coordinate 2,240,220 of PYHW01010766.1, read as the reverse complement.
ATATGTGGCATGCAAGGGTTAACTGTGCCATTCTCTTTGGGTTTAAGTCAATACAATTTTAATAATGTCAGAAAATGTCCAATGGTGACTTTTGTTTTTGCTCCCTCTAACCTTGGGCTGATCACCTCTCCCTTTATTTTATACATACCTTTCTTACAAAGATGTTTTCAGAGCTTTTCAAAGATGAAATGCTATATAACTGCTATGCCTCATCGTTGTATAAGGTATTTGACATAATATATGCCATCTGCTTGTTACTTCTCATTTCTTTCTTCAAAATAAGGAATAAATTGGGTCTCCCCATGCAGTCATGAATATATATACTGCATTGAATATTTACTCCCATGTAAATCACCTTGAGGGCTGCAAAATGCTGAAATATTGCTGATTCTACAGTATTCATTAACTTTTACATTATCATTTAGACATTAAATTAGGAAGGTGTTTTGATTCCTTCTTCTGTTTATTTAATAGGTTTCGTTGGAAAACTGTGTTGAGGTTGGGCGAATTGCCAACACATACAATCTCACAGAAGTGGATAAATATGTTAATAATTTCATCCTGAAGAACTTCCCTGCATTATTAAGTACTGGTGAATTTGTGAAACTCCCCTTTGAACGTCTTGCCTTCGTGCTTTCAAGTAATAGCCTTAAGCACTGCACTGAACTTGAACTCTTCAAGGCAGCGTGTCGCTGGCTGCGCTACGAGGAGCCTCGCATGGAATACGCTGCAAAACTCATGAAAAACATCAGGTTCCCCCTGATGACACCCCAGGATCTTATTAACTACGTTCAGACAGTGGACTTCATGAGAACTGACAACACATGTGTCAACTTGCTCCTGGAAGCCAGCAATTACCAAATGATGCCGTACATGCAGCCGGTGATGCAGTCGGAGCGGACGGCCATCCGCTCGGACAGCACGCACCTGGTGACCCTGGGGGGAGTGCTCAGGCAGCAGCTGGTGGTCAGCAAGGAGTTACGGATGTACGACGAGAAGGCGCACGAGTGGAGGTCCTTGGCTCCCATGGATGCGCCCAGGTACCAGCACGGCATCGCCGTCATCGGGAACTTCCTCTATGTGGTGGGGGGCCAGAGCAATTACGACACCAAGGGAAAGACGGCGGTCGACACCGTCTTCAGGTTTGATCCTCGCTACAACAAGTGGATGCAAGTGGCATCTTTAAACGAGAAACGGACCTTCTTCCACCTAAGTGCCCTCAAAGGACATTTGTATGCCGTCGGAGGTCGGAATGCAGCGGGTGAGCTAGGTGAGTTCTCCTGGAGCCAGCCCCTTGCCTTTTGCTGGGCCTGGAAATGCCCTGCTGCCCAGGGAATGGGTGGAGAGAAACAAGTTCAAGTCATTGGAGTACTGCTGCTTTCTGGAAATAATGCAGATGCAGAGAAATATTTGTCGTGGTTAATATTTGAAGTTGATTTTAGAAGAGATCTCACAAAAACAAATTCCAAATACGTATTGATGCATATGTCTTGGCCTTTACCATGAAACATTAAGTAAGCATGTTTGTCTGCCTGTGTAAGTGTGGGTGAATATAAATGCAGTTTAAAAAAGAAAAAATTAATCATTACTCCAGCTGAGAAACAAAATCCATTCCTAAGGGATACATGGCTCTAGCTGAAGTGCACTGTTGAATGAACAACACATTTTAAAAGAAACAAATCTTCTGGAATAGTATTTGAAATGCCAAAGTTTTTTTGGATGTGTGGGTTTTTCGGGGTTTTTTTGGGTGTTTTTTTTTTGGGTTTTTTTTGGGTTTTTTTTTTTTTTTTGTTTTGTTTTCGCCTAATGAGTGTGATTGGTTTCACTCACAGATTAGTGAGATTCAGATATTCTAATGTTCCGGGCTTTTTAATTATTAAAAATGTTATATTTAAATAATGATCTTGTGAGTATGCAGGTAACTTATTTGTACGAAAGACTGAATGACTTGGTCCTGGTGCCTCATCTTTTCCCCTCTTGCAGATGACATTTAATTTAGTTAGAGCAACAAAAAATCCTAACCCAAATAGGAAAAAAACAAAAAAAATAAAATAAAACCAACCATGCAAAACAAAATAAAAAACAAACAAAAAACACAAAACCACAGAAGAAAATCCCCTCATATCTGTTCTCAGGCGTTAACAAAAATCTGAAGAGGTTCATCCCTATTCATCCACTGCATTGTGCAAAGCCATGGTGGTTAGCATTCAGTCAAGCCTGGACTAGGAGACTCAACTGTAAATTTGTCTGTGTTTTAAAATTGAGATGTCACAGATTATGCTTGGAAGTTTTGCATAATATTATATCTAAACCAGATGCAACATTTCATTTAGTTTGCTGCTTTCAGCCCAATACTCAGCTGCCCCTTGTCCCTTTGTGGTTTCTCCCTCTTGCTACTGAAACTTGCTTTTCAGGAATGCACAGATATCTGTAAGTGCAGTGAGAAACATTAATTAAAACAATGCAAAACTTGATTTCTACTGCAGGATCTGTGGCTTCTTAAAATTACTGCATCTCTGTTATTTACATCCACAGGTTTAATTCATTGTCATGTTGCAAATTTTCATAGGAAACATACAATATGCTGCTTCCACCACACAGAAGTGTTTAAAATCCATTGCAATACTTGATGAAATGGGACATTTAACAATGCCTCCTTTTCCAAAAAGATGGGAAACTGCTTAGCAATAACTTGTTTTCTCTAGACAGCCATTTTCTGATGCAGATCCTGAGGTTTTCAGAATTTTTTACTATGAATCACTTTATTTACCTAAAAATACATCCAAAATATTCTCTGTATCCTATAAAAGACTTAATGTACAAACTAACATATATTCATCTTTGAATATCAGAAAATTTGATATTTAGCTTTAGTGAGCTATTGTCTAGCTATTGCATGGATTAATAGCAGATAATCACATTCCTGACCTTGTGCACTGTACAGTCTGAACAGAGTAGGGTTATAAAAATGTCAGTGAAAAAGTTGCAAGTCTGACAAAATCAATATGAAATAATATTGCACTAAGCTAGTGCAGCCTGGAGTATGAAGGCTTTGAGCACAGTGTTAACCTTAAATTAGATCAAGCAATATTGTTCTGCTGACCTCAGCTCTTCTGCTTTCTTTAATTAAAATACAAAATTTATCACCTATCTAAAATTCTTTTGTAACGATATCATTAAAATGCTGTAGCAATTTCCACAGACCTGAAAAATGCCACTGGATCAGTCTGTGGGAATAGCACTTTAAATGCTAAATATTGTAGCTGTCTGATGCTTTGATTTGGGGCTTCAGGTTCTTTCCTTGTTAATTGTCAGGTGAGTCACTTTCCATTTTCATATTTCTTTCATAAACCTTGACAACTGGAGGATGCAATCCAGCTTAAACTTCCCATTCTGTTCAGAAGAGAAAATCTCTGTCTTTTCATAGAAGAGAAGGTCAAATGTGTGTTGGACAGATATTAAAGAAGTTGCCCTTGGGTTCAAACTAATTTCAGTCTGTTGTTAGAGAGGAAAAATCCCAAAACCTGACTTGAGCTTTCTGGAAGATTGGCTCTTATGGAAAAAGGCCAAAGGATTAAAGTTACTAAAATGATTTTTTTTTTCCCTGACATTCATGGGAATAAAAATTATACTTTTTGAGACTTTCTATCAAGCCTTCTCAAAACAGTTTTCAGATGTTTAATCTGAGAACTTTGTAGATTCCAATTTCTACATCTGTAATACTTGCTTTAATAATAATGAGCTGCTGTTTTACCAGTGCATGCCATAGAGAAAAGCTTGGTTCACTGGACAGGATCAGTGAATTTCCGTGTACATGGTACATGTGTTGGAATGTGGTAAATGTATCCTTTAAATGTCCTGAATTGTGATATTATAAATTCGATTTTTCAACCCTGTGGCAGCTTAGGGCTGTGGAGAATTAGGCTGCACTCCTGGAAGGATTGTAGATAATTGTGGTTAGCTCCCTTTAAATGTCAAGGTAGGCAGAGGTACTCCCAGAAGGCAGGAGAACAGCACTAGGGCACAGGGAAATCCTAACCTGGAGAAGGCAGGTGTGCAAAAAACAAAACTTTTTGGAAAAAGAGACAAAGGGAAAACCAGGTGTGGCTGACAAAGACACTTGTGAAGCACAGCACGTCGGCAGATTCCAGCTGAGCACTGGGGACTGTTCTCTCTCCTGACAAGCAGATTTCTGTGCTTCATTTCAGTTGTGGTGCTTGATGATGGCAGAAGCTGTGTGTGTAAGCAGTAGAAAACTTGTGCATTTAGGTATTTTCCAGGTACTTCAGGCTCTTCTCTTGATAGGCTCGAGTAGAGTTTGGGGTTTTTATATATGGGCTTTTTCTAAGCGCTTTAGGGGATGTTGGTTTGTGACTAAACCGCAGATCATTCATCACACTGCAATACAGACAGAAACCTCCAGGCCACTTACAGGTTCTTTTAACCCTCTGCCCATCAAGTTGGAAGGTATTTATTTTCCAGATGTCCTCTATGATGTTGAAGCCTCCTTGTTTATGTAAAAACTTCCCCTGTGAATGTGTGTGTACATATATATGTGTGTATGTATATAAAGATATAGCTAATACATTTTAAGTGTTGTTGATTGATGTTCCCACTTGGGCTGTTTACTGTCAGAGGAGTATTGTGAATATCAGAGCAGAGTGTGAGCTAGAGGACCTCTTGTTTTGGAGTGGCTTCTTGCTATGCTAGGACAAAATTAATGAGGACTATTTAACCAAGTCAGATTGGAGTTGTACAGGAACAAGCTGTACTATAGAAATTATATAACAAAATTAAGAGCCTGAGATTCAGGACATCACAGAGTTGCTAAGTGCTGCTGTAACAGATCTCAAGACACTTTAGATGCTACTGACTGAGAAGTGTTAAATATCTGTAAACTCCTCAAATAGCATCACAGATGGCACAATAAAATGAGTGTGGGCTGAATATCCCTTGGGACTGCCAAAACTTTGTGTCTTTTTGAGATTGCTTAATTCTATTAAGATGAGGCCAGTCTTCCCTGGATTATGGTAATGAACACATCAAAAGTTCTACTGTTAAACATAAATAAAGCCTGGTCTGAATCATTCATGGTGTTAGAAGAATGAATCCATCACTCTCACTTAAGTGCATTAAAGCAGCAGTTTTAGAGTGTTTTGTGAACTCTGCTCTGTCTGGAGCTTTTCTGGAGATGTCTGTCTTACATTATGGGCACCTTAAATAGCTGGAATTTGGAATATTTTTTTTTCTTTTCAGTGCAGAGGAATAGCTTGCTGAAAGAGAGAAGTTGAATGACCTTGCAAGGTAACAGGGAAACAAGTATACAGATCAATCTAACAGAAGAGTAGGGTTTTTCAGCTGGAAAGTGGTTAATTTTGTTTTTGAGCACAGTGGATGTGAGATTTGAGTTGGAATAGTTTGTCTGAAATAGTGTCAGACAGCAGTTTAGCTGTACTAGGAATGTTTGAGACAGTTTTGAAGCCACATCAGAAAGTGACAGGTCTTGGGATCAGCATCATCCTTTCTCAGATAAACATCTGTACAACATGGTGGTAGTGATGGTGGTAACTGGTACCAATTCTACATGATTTGTCTTCTCTTCCTAAAGGGATATTTTGGCTCTGGCTTCTCTCTTAAATGCAGTTTGTAGTGCAGAGTGAGATAAAACTGTCCAGTGTTGAATGTCATATTCATTTGGGTGCTGCTGGCTCTGCAGTTGCTTTGCACACCCTCTGCTCTCCCTGTCCTTGGAGTGTATTGGAAATCCAAGTTCCTCCCCTTGGTGCAGAGTAGAAGCACTTTGGGAAGGGGGATGCAGGTTTTGTGGAAGCAGCAGAGTCATGGTTTAGGCACAGAGGAGCAGAGAAAGGGGGATTGGATGGGGTTGCTCTAGGGTGGATCTGGGACAGCTATCATTACTTCACATCAAATCTGTTTCTGGTTTTGAAATTTCTGCACATCTTTGCTTCTGATTGCTAAATAGAGCAGAGGGGAAAGGAGCTTTCATTTAAAAAAAGAATATTGGAATGGATGTAGCTATTTACAAGGGTGAGCATGGGTTTGTTTGGGGATTGGGCAAAAACTGCGCGTGATGTCAAGGTGGCACTGCACACAAACGCAACTCACAGATTTAATTTTAGATGTCATTTATTAAATCAGTTCTTTGTGCCTATACCTTTTTTTTGGGGCAAGAGAGTGTCTCCAGCATTCACTGGATTTATGGCTAAGTTCTTGATGGGTTACAGAAGGCCTGCAGCATATCAAATGGAAAGGAATACAATTTTTTTAAGAGTCAATTTCTGTCTTTATTAAGACAACTTGAACAACCAAGGCAGATCTCTTAGAGTGGACTCGGGAACTTGTCCATATATTGGGCAGATTTTTTAAATAAAAAATTTGGAACATCACCATCACTGCAGACACACTTGACTTTCAGTTACTTTGTATTGGTTTGGGGATATTTTGTCCATCTTATACATCCCTGAGATGGCAAAACTGGGAGTCCTCGTGTGAGGCACTCTCACAGAACCAGATGCATTTCAAGATTTCATTACTATTTTGAAACAATTTCAAGAATTTGTAATTAATAATTTTATACATGCAAATCAACATATATAATTTGTTTAGAAAAAAAGCAGAAATTTAGTGTGTTTTGCCTTTTTTCATGAACTTAATGTTCTGGACTGTCAGTTTTGTGCATTTCATAAATTTGAGATTCACCTCCTGGGTGGGGAAAAGCTGAAGCAAATCCAGCATGCTGTAACAATTTATCAACTCTTATGTGCAAAATAGATTTCTTTTTTGCTTCTAGCCTTAGATGATGCTGAACTGACTGTAAAACAGTATTTCTGACATTGTAGCTGGGAGCTTCTATTTTCAGTGCATGTACTTGAGCCGCTAATTGCATGGAATTATGCATTATCATCCCATTTTGCAGCAATAAGGAGGTTATGCAGCAACTAAAAGAGAATTCAGAAGGTCACTCTAATGTGCTCTGTACTAATTTTTTCATGACTACAGTTTGTTTTTTTGGTAGTCTGAGACCATAGCTATACTCTTCCAAAATGATCCAGAAGATCTTTTTAAAACAGCTTTGGAGTTAGGGTGAGGTGCCTTACATTCACTATGTAAGTGTTACTGTCTCATGTTCTTTACTGGCCTGGTCTATAATTCTGTAATTAGGCTTAAACTAACACTAACTACATTCTGCCTTTATAATGGCAAGTTTCTCAGATTCTAAGGGTGTTTTCTCTCTCGGTTGATGTGTAATCCTGCACTAGGAAGTCACCATCACTGATTCCATAGAGCTGACTCAGATTTTGTACCCTTGATTCAACAAAAACCTTGTTCTAGAACAAGTAAAATGCCACTTTTAAAGACAGATTTGATTTTTCTGTGTATAGTTAATAAACATCCAATAGAGATTAAGCAGTCTTTAATTATTTAAAATGAGATTTAATTTGTCTTTAAGATAATTATTGACAATTGTACATCATAAAGTAATACATTATGGGTTTTTTGAGGATCTTGTGCCCCTCTGATCATACTGTAGTATTCAGGCTGCTAATACCCAGAGGTATTGCTCCGTTATTGGCAATAATTGACAACAATTTGCCTTCTATTTGTATTCCCTGTGCTTGTTGCACGCCCTTTTCCTGCAGCCTGCATCTCTCCCATCTTACATCAGACAGAGGTTTCCTTCTCAGGAATCCATTCTGTGCAGGGTTTCTTCTTAACTTGGCACTGTCTTCTGGGATTTCTGATCTGATAAAACCCTTGATCATTTCAGCATTCCAACTCACAGAGGAAACTGCTCAAATGGAGTTGTACACCAACACAGGCACTGCTTATCTCCTTTCCAGATTTAGGGATGGTTTGGGTTTTTTAAAAAACTTGTCTTTTAAGCTTGGCTTTTGTAAATTGATGTAGTGACTTGCATATGCTGTGCTGTATGTTGCTGTGCAAATCCTTAATAAAGCACTGCAATACAATAGAAAATTAGTCAGCAAGGAACAGAGTGTTCTCTCGGCAAGTTTGCTGATGGTACAACCCAGCTGGACACAACCTGCTCTTGGTGACCCTGCTTTAGCAGAGGAGTTGGACTAGATGATTTCCAGAGGCCCTTTCCAGCCCCATCTGCTCTGTGGCTCTGTGATAGTGCTCAGTAATTCCCTTGAGACTCCCTCAACTGAGCAAGTGTTACTTGTTGGCACTTCCTCTGTGAATGTTTGTGCCACTGCACTGAGCTCAGCACCAAACTGCCATGCTGGTTTCAACACTTTCATGCTCTCCTTTGTCTCCAACAGCCACTGTGGAATGTTACAACCCCAGAATGAACGAGTGGAGCTACGTGGCAAAAATGAATGAACCCCACTATGGTCACGCCGGCACCGTGTATGGGGGGTTAATGTACATTTCAGGTAAATCATACCTGTGTGTCATCTCTGTGAAACAATTGCTTATCTAACTTTTCCTTCAGCAGAAGGCAGTACAAATTAGTCTGTGCTTGCAGTAGGATTGCCATGGTTTCTGTAGTGATGCAGTTTCACATGAAGCCGGTCAAACAGCACATACGCTGCAGGCTCTGACAAAATTATTATAGATAATGTTATACTTAGTAATTGAATAGCTCTGAATTTCAAAGCAGTTACTCACTTTACCAATCAGAATAAAGTTTTCTGTATCCACATATACAAATTTATATAGTAATATAATTAAATATAATATTGTCATAATATATCATAATAATTATGTATAACAGTATTAAATATTTATAACATATATTATGATATAATATGGCAACATAATTAAACACAATCTTGCTATAAATTTTGGAATACACTGGAAATTTTATTACTTTAAAGAACAATTTTTGCCTTCATTGAGCTAATGGAAAGGGCCAAGTTCTCATGTTAATCATAGTATATAAGTGATATCTGTACTTTCACTAGTTTTTTATTTGGAATGTACTTGGTCCTGTATGTCACTGAGTTTGTAGTTTCATTTTTTTTCCAAATGGGTTGTCTGAAAATCTGCTATTAGCTCAATTTTTAAAGAAGGTTCAATCTGTCTGTTGGTGATCATTGCAGAGATCACAGGCCTGTATTCTCCTACTGAAATTTGAAAGGGTGTCCTCCTAAGAACCAAGCTGAGATTGAGGGCAGGAGGTGGGACAAGGTTGCTTAGCTGACAAAAACTGGTGGGGAGATGTGCTGGAACAACTTGATTTAGGGGCCCTTGTGCCAGTAGACTAGGAGGAATTTGCTTAGAATTTACTGTAAGGTACAGGTGCTTATTTTCCTGTGAGCAAGTCCGTTGAGCTCCTAATTGCTGTGCTGTTGTCAGTTATGTTTTGCCCATTTTGCCTGTTTTACTGCAGATGGCACATGCATATGCTGCCTGCTCTGTTTTTTTCATGTATATCCCACAGATTTTTCTTTTCCTTTTGTCCTGAAACCTCTCCAAACGTTTTTGCAGGGAGCTATGGAGAAAGTAAATGTAGAGGAAACCATAGATAACTGTTAACTGAAGAATATTTGAAATGTGTCTTCTGTCTCTATTCACTTGTAGTTGATAAAAAAGGTTTTCTGATGAAAATTCTACTATGTGATACTTAAAACACTTAGTATCAAAATTTGAAAGGGAAATGGATTCTTGATGGTAAGAAACAAAGAAACAAAACTAGCAAACTGAATGAATGTAAGCAAAGAAATAATTTTGCAAAACAGGAGCACAGATAAGTTTTTGTTCTTTTAATCTGCCAGTATCAATTGTGTAAGGAGGTGCAGTGTGAGAAACGGCTTCTGTCCATACTCCCATTTAAAGGAACAAATGGCATTTGAAATGGAGTATTTCTGTGACAGTAATCTAAGCTAGAGTGAAGAAGTTTTAAGGAAGATGGAATTCTTTCAGTAAAATGTATTTTTAAATTTAATTCTTATTAGGATGAGCATTTCTCTAACATGTGTCTTGTTTCTTTAGGGGGAATTACCCATGATACTTTCCAAAAGGAACTCATGTGTTTTGACCCTGACACAGACAAATGGACTCAGAAAGCTCCGATGACGACAGTCAGAGGTCTGCATTGCATGTGTACTGTAGGAGACAAGCTGTATGTTATTGGTGGAAATCACTTTAGAGGAACAAGTGATTATGATGATGTTCTAAGCTGTGAATATTACTCACCAACTCTAGACCAGTGGACTCCAATTGCCGCCATGTTACGTGGGCAAAGTGATGTTGGGGTTGCTGTCTTTGAAAATAAAATCTATGTTGTTGGAGGATACTCTTGGAATAACCGCTGTATGGTGGAAATAGTTCAGAAGTATGATCCAGAAAAAGATGAGTGGCATAAAGTGTTTGACCTTCCAGAATCCCTTGGTGGCATCCGAGCCTGCACTCTCACTGTTTTCCCTCCGGAGGACAATACAGGGTCACCGTCTAGAGAGTCTCCTCTTTCAGCACCTTAGAACCAGCCCTTGACTCACAATGTTGTAGTAACACCTCTGCACTGCATCATGGGGTCTATTGTTTTCCTTCAGTAGTTTCTGTTAGGCTTAGCCTACAGCATTTCATACAATTACTGGAAAAAAGGAAAGACTTGGACATGATTTGTGCTGTTTGTTTGGCCTAGAATGTCTCTCGAGTGGTTAACGAAAACAGATGTACTTGCCCGAGCCAAATGTTTAACAAATGAGGGTATTGTCTATGAAATGTATGAACTAGGTATGTTATTAATGTTGTATGTTGGGTGTGAGGTACCTTATAGCTTACATTTGGGAGCCCAGTGAGTCAAATCTGTACTGAACATGTCACTAAATTTCATGTTGAAATCCTTTTTCCTTTCATTTTCCACTGCAGATTACAAGGGTAGGTAGACCACTTCAATGTGAACGTTCCGAAGGTTGCCAAGGGGCCTGAGCTACCTCCCTCTTTACACAGAGTATTTTTGACATATCTGTTTACCCACCTGACTTTGTGGGTGCTTTCAGAGCATATGAAGTTTCTTAGGCAGAGGGAAGAAATAAAATAATTTAAAAATATTAGCACTGTACAGGAGCAAACCTTGTAGAGGCTGGGAGTTTTTTATTACGTATATCGAGTGTTTTTCCTGAGTCAGTTGAATGATGCTTCAAACAAAACATCCTAAACATGTTTGTGTTTTTTAATTTGGTTTTATTTTTCAGGAATTGGCTTCCGCTTGCCTGGGAGCACACACAATTAACAACAGGAATTCAGTGCAGTTGTGTATTCTGTTGTATGGCTGTACTGAATATGGGTAGTTAAGGGCTAGAAACAGTAACTTAAGCCACTGAATTTGACCAAATTTTTCCATCCAATCAAATTGAATCTACCTTTTCTCCTTTGCTGTTGAGATGACTTGCATAATGTGTCCTCTGTATAGTCTCAGTTAATAAGGTTATTTAGCACAAAGTGCAGCTTCAGTAAGAGAGCTGCTTTTGCTCAGTGAACCTGGACTACCACGTTTTACCTTCTTTTGTTCAATAAAACTTTTAACTGCAGTTACCCAGTCTAAGCTACCTCATTAATGTATTTGGTTTCTTCCTCTGCCTCACTGTCTCCAGGATACGCATTACGTATATCCATGCGGGTAGATGAATTTGCTAGGAAACCAATGCAGAAGTGATCATGAATGGGTACTTTTGACCTACTTTTAAGAAACTATTTTGGTCTGATGTGTTCATTTTATTGTTAGGGACTGATGAAAAAACAGTCTTAATGTTTTTTTCCTTGGAGAACTGCTTATGTGTGCAGCCGTGCAAATTCACAGGAATCTTTACCTGCTCCAAAATACAGTGCCCTGCTGACAAACTGCAGCTCTGATTATGCCATTGTGCTTGTTCTGAACTTCCCATCATGTTACAAGTCATTTTGCTAATGAATGCAGTCACAGGGGCATCCTCTGGGGAAAACTGTTTAAACCAGCTTATTGTGTTACCTATTAATAATAACCAAGTAAAGCTTAATAGGCTTTTGTTGGGAGTTTGCTATTTCTGGTTTTTTTCCCTGCTTGATGCATCAAGCAGCAGGATTACTGTGGTGTCAGTTTTGGAAGTACTGATATTTATTCTTTGTACAGTTTACTAGAAATGGTCATTAGCAAAATCTACAAAAACAAAAGCTTTAGGTTTCATAATTGTTTTGTTTAAAATCACAAGCAATTCTTCCTCTTGAAAAACTGAAGTCTCAATTCTATGTGGCTGTGCAAGGTTGTTGCAGATGGAAGCAGATGGATTAGTGGCACCAGTGGATACTCCTGGAAACTGGTCAGTGAAGATAAATTGACTCATCACCCTTAGAATTATTATAAGCATCTTCTTATGCTGTGCAAAGCACTGGATAGAGAAATGTTGCTCTGTCATTTAAGGACTCGTCAGTCATTTAAGTGTCACATGCTATTAATTTTTTTTCCAGCTTAGAGACCAGATTTTAGACCCTGCTTGAGTTTAAATCCCCCAAGATCCATATTCAGTGTCTCTTATTAATTAAACTGAAAAGTACTTGAAGGAGTTGCAATTCCCTTAGGATAATATAAATATATCTTGCTCTTTATATGCTGGGGATGAGGGACATGGTGTTTAAAAGCGGGTATCTTCACTGGTGTTCTCTGTTTGGAAAAAGCTTAACATGGCTTCTGATCATTCTGAGGTGGTTTAAAGCCAGGATGTCAGTTTTGTGTCTGAGCCTTGAATAGCCAGGAGCTGGTGTATGGCCACAATGCTGAGGGTGTTTTGTTTTAAGTGACTCATTATCTGCTCTACATAAAGTGGAAGAATTATTTTTGAACATTTTGTCATCAGTGGATTAAATGTAGTGCTTCAATCAAATTAATCTTTGGTTCATTTTTTTTTCTCTTTTTTAATCTCCCTCTGGATTAAAGTGTTTATAATGACATTAGTTAACATTTACTCACTAGGATTGAAAAGCAAACATCAAAGACTTGTCCAAAACTGCAAACTGGTTTCTTCTGTAATGTGGTATAAAATGGCTTGATGCTCATTTCTTAACCATAGCACAAGAACCCCTTTCCATCTCTGAATCCACAGTTGTAGGTATACACATGGATACAGCAAATACCCATCTCCATTTCCAGTCAGGCTGCCTCTTCGTAAATCTTGGATTCTCTCATGTTGCAGTTGTAGTACCTAAATCAGAAGAGCATCTGGATAAAAAGCAATTACAGCCATTGGACTTGAATGAAATCAAGACTGTGGTGTGCCAGCTGGGAGAGCCATGGGAGCTGTCTGCCCTCTCCCAGAGATGCAGACACACACTGCAAAATTCATTCAGACTTTGCTGTTTTGGTGCCCAATGAGCAGCAAATGCCAAAAGTGCTCACTTCCATATACAATTTGCCTAAAGGCCCATCTGATGTCCCTGCAAAACCCAGCACTGACTCCAGACATCCAAAATGACATTTCCTTTGTTCTGTGTTTTGAGATAGGACAAGAACAATGGGGAAGAAGACCTGGGAAAATCCAGGTTATACAAAGTTTCTTTGCCCTGTTAGCATCAGAGAGTTCATAATCTGCAAATAGCCATTTTTCTGTGAGTCCCCTCCTCTTAGAAAGTTGATAAATGTATTCATAATCCAGCTTGTGTGTTCTTGGAAATTATAAGCATTTTAAGCTAGTGAAAGGCATGTGCATGTTGCAGGAGTCATGTGTACCCCGTTTCCTCCTGGCTTGCACTTTATGTGGTGTGTGAAGGGTTGTGTGCAGTGGTTACCCAGAGAACTAGAGGCAGAGTCAGGCTCTCATGTGGCACTTTATGCTTTCCATGCTCTGTGAAAGTGTTCTTTACTTGCACACCATATGTAGCTTATCGGGTATTTTTTTCTTTTGTATTTTAGTTTAAATGTGAATAATGATTCTTTGTGCGCAAACGTGGTCAGAAAAAAGTCTTAAAGGGCAGGGTTATACCTTGCTTAATTGATAAAGTTTTTATTCCCGTGAGTATTGCAGGACCCATTCAGCTGTGAAAAGGTGATTGCAGCTTGAGAGCAAGCCAGGAAATCCCGATGATTTTCCTGCCTGCCACCTGCTCACATGTTCTTGTTGCCAGTCTTTTACAGGTCATTAAATGAACTTTTCTCAGTCCTAGACTCCATATTTTGATGCCCAGCTCTGCTGAACCTGCTGATTACCTACTCTGGGATGTGTTTTCACAACCTGTCTTACTGAAACAGCATGGTTTGTTTTTTTCAGGAGTTCCATCATCAGTGACACACAAGAGTCCTCCAGAGTTCTTTAATGACCTTTAATTTGCATAGACCATGTAGCCCAGATAAACTGGGAGTGGTGCTACAGCAGGAGCCATGAGTGGCTGACATTCCTGAGGGGATGGTCTCCTACTATATATATTACTTTGGCTCAAGTGCTGGTTTTCCCCCCATCTTTGGGAGTATTTATTGCTGCTGTTTGAGTTTTTAACATTTTATTCATGGAATGAGTAATGCCTCTCTGAGTCTGTAGTGGGAGCTAAAGGGTTCAGATGGCTGGTTCAGAGCTTCCTGCTGTCAGGCTATCCACATGGTTACTAAACCTTTCTTTTGGAGCTCTGTTTCCTAAATGTTTTGGAGAAATTATTTTGCAATGTGAAGAGACCTCAGATGAAAATGTGTTTGGGACTGGAACAGAAGTGCATACTGCTTTAGAATTTTTTTTGTTATGGTTTAGTGGTTAGTTTGGACTTCGAACACTCACAAACTGAATAGGGAGTGATATATATATATATTTTATTTTTTTTAATAACTTATAGTTGGCTTAAGTGAGTTAAAGCTCAGTTGTTTGTACCTGTTTGCATTCTTGGCTGGCCTGTTCTGTGTTCTCCCTCAGACCACAGTATTCTGTGCTGTCTGGCATCTGTTTCCTCGTGTAAGAGCACCTCTTGTCTTCTCTACTGCCTTTTGATTGAGTTCCAAAATGAATCTGAGCTTGGATTCTTACATCTAAAGCACCTGGGGAGCTTAAGACCATGTGGAGCTGTGGATTGAGGGCCATGGCTTTGACATTTAATTCCCCACCAGCCTCTCACTGCTTTGCAAAATGTTCCCAAACCCAGCTAAAATCTGTGTACAGAGGCAAATCTCTCAGGCTGAAAATTTTAGTAACCTGGGCATCTAAAGCCCATGAGAGTATCCTGGTCCCCTTTGCAAGGAGAGTTGCTGAGTGCTCTGGAAGGGGGCAGACACAGGAACTCCTTGGGTAACCACACTTTTTGTTGACCTTTGATTGTGCTCTTTCCTGTGTGCCCAGATGGAGATCGTGGGAGGGAAGGTCAGGATTGGGTCACACTTTCCAGCTCTCAGTAGACAGCAGGTTTGTTTATTCTCATCTGTCTGCACAACACTGCAGGAAAAAGAACTGTAGGACCAGTTCAGATTTTAAACATTGTTTCACAGAACAGTATTCATTAATAAAGGAAAAATCAGTCTGTTTTAACCGTTGTTCCTTATAACCAGGATTGTTCCAAAATACTTGGATTCTGTTTCATTAACAACTTTGCCTTTACCTCCCTTGTTCAACATTACTGTAAAAAAAAATTTGCTTGGTTTCTTTTCAATTTGTTTTTCATTGCTTGTAACCTTTTCTTAGAAATGTGGAAATAATTTTCCTTACATGTTTTATGCACCGAAATAAACACACCACTGATCACCTGAGTCCCCTCCCCATGTTTCTTGCTCAGTGCTTGCCAGTGTATCTTTGCATATTTTTACCCAAACGTTTGACAGCTGTCAATAAATAGCATCACAGAGTCATAAAATTCCTGCTGATGGGTGCTGCATTGTTAGCTGGGGTAAAGAGGGGACATCTCTTTTCTTTAACACTTCTGGAGAAAATTTGCTTTGAAGAACAGGCCTGCCCTGTTTAACACATTTAAATTCAGATTGTTTTGGCCTGTGCTTGTTAACTTCAGTTTTGAATATTTGTCTCTCAGAGATGCAATTGCAATGAGTGCCTACAATACAGTACAACGTATTGAGTGTGTGTTCCCTGCTCCTTCAGGGGCGAGGCACTGGGTGCTGAGGTGTCCTTGCCCCTGCCTGTGAGGTTCCCTTCCTACCCAGAAACACTCATTGGGACTGATGATGTTCTTCCATCTCCAAGGGAACAACCTTGTGTGACTAAAGGACCTCTACCAGGGTTGGGAGCAGTGAACTTGGAAGGAAAATCAAAGCAGCTTCCTAATTGCAGTTAAAGCACAGCCCAAGCTTCCAGACAGGGGAGAGAGAGCTGCTGTCCCTAAGGCAAGTTTTGTCAGGAGTTGAGGATATTAGCAATGAAAGAATTGTTGCTGTAAATAAAGACAATAAAATAAATCCCTACATCTGTCCCCAAAACAGAGAGATTGCTTCTGTTGATATAGCACATTATTAATATTTGACTTTGTGTGTGTATGGGATGTCTCAAGTGCTCATATCACATAAGTGATGCCCTAGTTCCCATAAGTCACAGTGTTTTCTATCTAGTCAATTCTGAATAATGTTTTAAAATTACACAGAATATTAGAGGATACACTTTTCTGGTTTTTTTATAAGCCTTTAAAAAAGAGATTTTATATATCTAGTTATTTCAGCATTACTACATTTAGTCAACCCCAGCAAACATGAAATGTCAGTTTTTGGTTCATCGTTCAGGTCTTTTTTTAGTTTCTGCATCTCCTTTTCACTTTACAGAGTTTTAAGTGGGGGATGTTTCTTCCTGTGGCAAGAAGAAACAAAGAAAAGGAAACATCAGATGCAACTGAATAATACCGTCTGCTGTCAGCAGCTCTGCCATTTGGGACAATTTTATGATTTAAAATACTGTCAAATTTATCTTGTGTAATAACCCAGGAGGTTTCCATTTGGCCTGCAGTGACACAGTGCTGGGAAAGTAAAAACCAAACATCTTTGCATTATTCCCTGCTCTGGGACTTTTGTCTTACCCCATGGACTAACAATGTGTTCTTGCCTGCACCAGGGCACCGGAGCCTCAAATCCCATCCTGCTCCTGCTGGGGGATGGGTCCAGACCCCATTTTGCCAGAGCAGCCCAGAGCCAGGGGCCATCTGTGGCCACCTCTGTCCCAGCTGGGCTCTGGGAGGCTGAAGGGATGGAGTGTGACTTTGGGAAGGCAGGAGCTGCTGTGCCCCTCTGAGCAGGGACCAGCAGGGCTCCTCTGTGGACAGCAGAGCCATAAAAATGCATTCATGGTATTTTTCCTCCTGCATGGAGGAAAGATTTTCTCTTTTATCTTTGATTGTTCTTTAGAATACTTTGAATCTTGGCTCCCCAAAACACGAAACAAATTTGAGCTGCAATCATTGCATGTAGAGTTCTCTAAGAGAATGTCTGACTGATCTCATCTAGTTTTAGTTCTCATCAAGCCGCTGATTTTGGAGAGAGTGGGGCTTTCTTTCCCCCCTGCCCCCAGTTTTCTGTCAAGGTCCTAAATATTTCTCAGACATTTTGATTCCAGGCAGGCTGGGCTATGCAGAGGATTAAGTAGGAACATGACTGAGATCTCTGTGTCACCAAGTTTGTGTCCTGTACTTGGGGATGCTGATGAGAAAAAAGCTGTGACCTTGTTTGCTCTCCCTGTCCTTACTTCCTTCCCAAAGAAAACCCCTTCTCATTGTAAACCAGCATTTTCATTAGACTAGGAATCAGACTAGGAGTTTTAAAAGGTGCCTCACATTCATTTCACTCTTCATTTTTGCTGTCTTTTCAAAATTAAGATGATTTTTTGGTCTTAACATCATGTGGCATGAGAGACCAATGCCATTCAATAAAGAGCTGTAGCTTGGAACTTAGGGTTACAGCAGAAACTATACTTCTTAAAGAATCACATTTCATTTTCCTCTTCCCTATTTATACACTTATAAATGTGGACTTTCTGGAATTTAGATAACTTCATAGAGATGACATGGGCCATATGGTCTTCAGGAGAAATTCCTACTCCATTAGCATTTCACTGGCTGAAAGGAATGGCAGTCTAAAATCAGCTTGTCAATTAGCAAACAAACTAAAAATTACTGCAGTTTCTTTTTACAGAAGCCTCTGCTCTGAGCCTTCTCCCTTTACCCCACATAGAGCTGACTTTGCAGCATCAAACCATTGCACCCTGAGTTCCTTGTTGCTGCTTTGCCACTGGAAATGGGTCAGGATTAAGCAGCAGAATCTCAGTGTATTGCTAAATCTTATGGGCACAGTGCTGGGCGTGGAGGGAGGGACCTGCTGAAAGAAGCCCTGAATGCTGTAGCTGGTGGGCAAAACCAATGCCCTGAGAGCAGCAGTGCCATGAACCTCCAGAAAAATGTGATGTCCAGCAGGGTGACTCCTCAGCCTCCCACTAACCAGCACTGCCATTTGTTCAGGTTCTGGATGGGGATGTGGAGTCCTCCCGGGACTGGAGTCTGGGAGGGGCCCCCAGGGACTGGGTCTTGGTCAGAGGATATGATGCATCTTTATTTTCCTAGCTCCATTTGCTGGAGGAAGACCTTTCTCTTCCCTGTTTCTTTTCTAAGCCACCTGGGAAGCCTGCATTCCCTTACACATAAAATGGAAACAAATAGTTTATTAGACTCTTCTGAAATTTGTATCAGCTAAGGTTTGAAAGACTTGTTTTCTCCTTCTGTTTATTGATATTACTTATGATTTTTTTTGTCAAAAGCCCTAACATCTTGTGATCTACCTGAAGGAGGATGGGGGGTCAGGTGACACAGACTGTGCTGTCAAGGGGCTGTATTGGCCACCTACAGAAGGCACGGGAGAATCTCATGACCATTGGTTATTTTACGAAAACAGCTCTTGAACTGCTGCAAGTGATTGAGTTCATCACAAGAGTAAGTGAATGTAACTCTGCTGTGATCAAGTATCTAGTGCAGGCTGCCCCTCCTGGCTCTGAACTTATCCCTGTTGGTTAATGCCTCTGCAAAATGCTGTGCATGGCTGTTGTGATGGGACTATCAGCCCCTGAACCAACCTGTGCTGCTCTTGCTGAAAGTGGGATGCTCCTTGTTCAACTTCTAGTTTCTACTCTCTAATTGTGGATTTTATCCATGTGATGTGAAGCCTTCAGTGAAAACACTTCACCATAGCAGTAAGTAAAGCTATCTGCCAAGGCATGAGACCCCATTGTCTGCAGATCCTGGACAGCACATTCTCAGATGTGTGGTACTGAGGGGTGGATATGGGGTGGCTTAGAGCACCTTTCAAAACTGAGGAGTAGTATTTTGGAAAGATCCCACTGAATGACAGTGAACTAGCTTCTTCTCTGGACTCTCTGTCGCTTGATTGCAGGGGGAAGGGTTTTGAGCAGGTTTTGAGCAGGCTTTTTATTGAAGCATTGAAATGTAACGACCCTGGCAAGAGAGACCCCAGGTATCTGAATTTGCCAACCACAGAAATGCTTATTTGGATTTGTCAGACAGTTCCTCAGTTTTCTCTTTGCCCTCCCAGTCTTGACCCCTTTGCTTGGAAAACACACAGATGACTCCCTGTCTGACAGCTCTGAATTCTGGAGGTGTTTCCCCACAGGCAGCTCTGCCCTTGCAGCTCAGAGCAGCTGTGGGACTCTACTGCTGATCCCACAGCACTGCTGAGGTGGCACCAAGGACAAAGCCATACCACACAAGCAGAACTTAAAAAGATATTTGAGCAACTCTGCTAATGACAGTGGAACCGAGCTGGAAATGTTCTTGTCTGAGAGAGCTGGGCTGCAGAAAGCTTTTTCTCTATAATTCAACAGAAACTGGGGTTGCTCCTAAGTGCACCCTGTTTTGAAACCAACCCTTGTGTGGACTTGCAGGGGTTAATGCCCATCTCCATGTCAGATGGAAACTTGCAGGGCTGGTGGGGATGATGGAGCGTGCAGAGGAGCTCGCGGGCCCCTCGCGTGTTGTCTGCTCCGCTGTCTGCTCTGTATTTAGGCTGTCTTGTCTTGCTAATCACATCACATCTGTCAGCTCTCTGTGGCTAGAAACAAACTGTAAACAAGATGTCAAGGTGGAGTGGGATGAATTGTTTTTAAAAAGGGACAAAAAAAATCAAACCACCTTGAATGACTAAAAAAGTAATGGGTAAATAGCTGCTGAATGTTCCTTTTTGAAATTATTTTTAGTGCATGTTTTATCATAACTAATGATTTATACACAAACATTTGGTTGTAAAGATGTGCACCACAGTGGCAAATCTAAAGCAGTTTCATCCCTTCTCCTTCTCAAGGCCTGTAGCAGGTACTTTATCTTTTTTCCACCATGAAGAAGTTGGAAAGTGCTGCAGAAGTTTAGCAGCAACTTTTTCTTGCAAAGAGTACAACATCACCAACCAACACCAGCAGCATTTGCCCTGTTCACACCTTGCAGAATGTCTGATATTTCTGTACTTCATTTACCAGGTTTGCCCAGCAGCAGGACTCTGGTAATATGATCACACACAGTATAAGAGAGAATATGTCCTGCAGGCACAGAGGAAAGATTTACAGTTTACTTATTCAGTAGAAGTTACTTTGGTTACTAACTAGAACTAATTTTATTTGCTTCTTAGAATTTCTATCAACAATAATTGTGTGTTCTCAGCTGAAAAAAGTGATGAACAGGAAGGTTGTAACAGAAGAACTGTTTTTCCTCAGCTGAAGGAGATGTAATGTTAAATACTCAGATGCTATGGTTTATGTTCATTTAGGGTCAATTTTCCTTGTGAATGATGTGGAACCAGGTGAAATGTTTGTGTGTGGATCACAGATCAGATTTATATGTCTTGATGGAAAGTTATTTCAAATAATTTTGGGCTTAGAAAACAAATCTGAAACATGTTTCCAGCATTACTATAGGCATATGAACAGGTTTTGGTTGTGGCTATCACCAAGTAGGGACTGAACAGTTTTCACCAAACCAATTTGATAAAATTACAGGTAAAATGAGTTTCATGAAAGCTACAGTGATTTTTAAAGAAATGTTAGGAAAAATACTGCTTATCTTTCAGCCTGCTTGGAAGGTTCTTGGGGTTTTGCTGCTTAACAGTGGTGAAGGTCAGGGAAGCACACAGGTCTTTAAACACCCTTGGGCAAAGCTGCTGGTACCTGTGAGCCTCATCCTGCTCTTGGGCACAGCTCCTCCAGGTAGGAGAGCATCTTGCCTGCAGGCTCTGCTTCCAGCTGTGACAGGGGACGGATTCAGCAATTTTGGGTTGTCTCTGATGTTACCAGCTGCTCCTCACTGAGCTGTGCTTTTGGTTTGGGTGATAAACAGTGAAAGGGAGATCCTGACCAGCCCCGTGACCAGCACGCTCACAGGAAATGCTTTAAATCGTCTTAAGAATTTTCACTTGTTTGCTTTAACACTTCATGTTTTTTTAGCAAATTGAGCTTTATGTGGCAGGGCAATACAGGGCTCATGCTGCATCTCACAGGCTGGAGAAATTCTGTTGGAGTGATGTGACAGCATGGAAAAATATTCAACAAGAAACTGTCTGTAATTCAGGGCCAGCATCTTGTGGTGAGGAGACATTGGAAAGCTGTGACTTAAACAAGGACTGAGCCTGACCCAGGTGTAGAGCTCTTCAGCAAGGTGATGATTCCAAGTGGCACAGCCCTGCCAGGTCAGTGCAGCTCCTGTCAAGGAACTCCAGGATGTGCCATAAAGGGAATAAAAGCGTGTAGCTGGGGTTACAATGCGTGATCTGAGCACGGGGAGGGGTAGGGTCTAATTTATACCTGCACACGATTATTGCTGAGTTTTGCATGTAGTGGTCTGGTGCTCCTTTTGTATTTTCATATGAAAATAGCAGATTGCTCTGTTTTTACCCCTCAGAAAGTAGAAAGCCATTTTTTTAGTTTCTTTGGTGTATTTTTCATGTATATTAGTCTGTGCTGTTGTATTAAATAAGAGTGACCATGATTTGCTAATGAGAATCACTGTATTCCCAGGGACAAACCAAGAGTATTTTTAGCAAGGGGATAGACTAATGAGGTCACTGAGAGGATACATGGTTGAATTAACTATTGCTATTGAATATACAGACATTTTGCAAAGGATTAGACACTGTAAATCCAGTGGCCTTCCCAAGTAGGATAACTATCACTTTGAAATTATGTTTAATTGTCCACTCTTGACTTTTATGTCATTTAGTGTGTCTAGCCATGCTATTAGTGACTTACGTCAGGAAAGGCCTGCTGTGACCTTACAATACACAAGCCTCTAGACAGTTCCTCTTTATCCTTCTCTCTGGGCAGTCTGTTGTTCAGAAATAAAGGCTTGGCATAAAGGAAAATAAAATTTAGCTCTACCAGTCGGGGAGGGAGGGGCACAATCAAAGGCTATTATGTGTAGAAGAGCCCTTGAGGCTGATGGTTTTGGAATATCTGGATGTGTCTGATGGCCTGGAGCCCCTGAGCTCAGGATCCAGCCTATCTCAGACAAGGTTCTGAAGCTGCCATTGTAGAAATGAACCCGCTTTAAGGCCAGAGATATCTGGGAAAAAAACCCAAGAAAAACAACAAACTAGGAATGGGGATTAAAATACTTTCTTAAAAAAAATTAAACCAGAGGTTTAGCAGTAACTGCAAAATGGGTTAATTCCCAATTGGAGTTGCTTCTCACTAAACATCTGATGGCGTGAGAGCTGACACACAGCGCTGCCATCGAACTGCACTAAATGAACTCCTGATGACTTTTCTCCTCCAGCAGGATTACAGCTGCCTCCCCCAAATTTAAGCTGCCTTTTTTCATGTAAGGAGCGCAGCAGCAGAACTTGCTGGCGTGGTGAGCAAGCTGATCAGATGACTGATGGCCCTCGGTCATGGAAAGAATCCTTGAGGGCTGGTTGCAAATGCTCAGCAGTGATGAGTGCATCTACCTGCAGCAGAAGGACCAGAGCCCTGGAGCACCATGGCCCAGCATTCCAGAGAGCGAGGCCCCAGTATCTCAGCAGCTCCTGGAAGGGTCTCAGTTCCTCTGAGGCCCCAGTCCTGGGGGAAGAGGCTGCAATTAAAGCACCCATCCCTGTCCAAGGGCAGCAGGAGTCCTGGCTCTGGGAGAGAGGGGAATGTGAAGATCACTGCATGGCAGACTCAAGGCAGCAATCCACCACAGCTACCATTCTGTGGGGCACAAGTAAAGGGAGTAAAGTCACAGGAGCACGAGTTTTAAATAATGTCAATATATTCTCAGCATGAGAGATGGCTTTATGTAATTGCTCTGGGGCTCTGGTGGTCCTTTTGCTTAAGGTGGATGCACTTGTAATTGCTAATCAATTGGTAAATACCAGTACTATGATTTTTTTTTGTGTCAGCACAGGCACAGGCTGCTCCTCTGCAGCTGCTGACTTGGATGGAGCCTGAGACTTCAGCAGGAAAAATGATGAAAGGACCTGCACTGCCCAAGCTGCTCTTCGGGTAGCTCATGGGTACACATTAAATCATGAAAATCCCAGCAAGCTGCCAGCTCAAGCAATGCCTGTGGGATCTCTGGGGAGAAAATGCCGTGATCAGTCATCCATCACTGCACAGGGTTCTGCTAAGATAATTTTAATTCTCCTCCTTCAGGTGAGAAGACCAGAGCTCGTGAGAGGGATGGTGTGAGCAGGGTCACCCACTGCCTGCAGCAGGGAGAGAGGGAGAGCTGACCCAGCTGAGCAGCTCCACGGTGGGAGGCAAGATTGAGTCTGCCTTGGTGGGAAGGAAAAAACAGAATATGTTAGAAATCTAAAAACGTGAAGGGAAAAAGAGAGCAGTAACAGAAGAAAGGGAGCATTCAACAAAAGGGAAGGATGTGCAAGAGAAAAGGGTCTTTGATATCTTCCCTAGAATGTCCCAGGTGCTGGACACATCAGGCAGCATGCCCTCTGCCCTTGGATGCTCCCCCTCTGGCACGGCACCAGCTCCCAAACCATGCTTTGCAGCACCTCAGTGGTCTGGGATTTCTGATCTGTGTGTTGGTGATACTAGGGAGGACAAGCACAGCGGGCACACAGTGCCCAGTGCTGGAACTGGGAGCAGAGCTGAGCCCTCTGGTTCCCTCTGGTCTCTGCACTTGCTGTGGTTGTGAATCTCAAACCTCAGGACACAGTGATATTGTCACAGACAACAAAAACTGGTAATAAAGAAAATAACTCAATGTCAAAATCCATGGTTCTAACTACTTATATGTGGCATGACACCCTAGAATTGTAATTTCCAATTTCATCTTCTCTGGCTGACTGCAGACATGAATTCATTCAAGTAGCAAGGAAGAAATTAAGTGTTAATTTTATAAAAAGCAAAGGCTACTAAGGATTTAAATTAGATTTTTAAATTAAGCATAAGCCTGTAAAAAGTCTTTTTTCAGTGTTCCCAGCTTGTGTTAATGATAATTCCCTGCAGGAATAAAACAAAATGGTATCAAGTGTCTGCCAAGGACTACCCCAGTGCAGCAGGGTAGGAGACAGCCGGGGCTGGGAGCATCTGGAAGTGCTGGCAGGAGGAGGTGGGTTCAAAGTATGGCCTGGGCTGAGTATCATCCTCCATCCTCCACCAGGGCTGTATCTGGCAGCGAGGTATTGAGGCTGGCATATCAAGTTCTAAATGGGGCTTTAAAAATCCTTTCTCTAATGGAGCACCCGGTTGTGCTCCGTAATTAAAGATCGTGGTCCCGGCGGCTCTGCCTGTGGAAGGGAGGCAGACCCCGAGTGCCTCTGCTCACTGCCCTCTTATCTTCCTGGCCTGGCTAAGGAGGCTCCAGAGACCTGTCACAGCACAGATAAGGACAGAAGCAAATTAAGATTTAGGAATTTCTTCTGGGACCTTCCTAGGCAAAAAGAGGTTTTTAATTGGTTTTCAATTCTGTGGCAGCCAGAGGTCTTTAATTAGGTTTTACATCATTCTCTGTTATCACTCTCCTTTTCTATGTTTAGCCCACTGTGATTTGGGTTTCTTTAAACAGATAAAAATTTACTATATGTCTTTTTTTTTTTTTCAAAAAGCAAGGTGCTGAGTGATTTCATGTAGATGCTAATCAGAAAATGAATTGTTGAAACTTAAGCCTGCTAAAGACAATGCTTTAGTCTAATGCTGCTATATTTAGCTTGTCAAGTAAATATAATATTAAAAGCCTGATAACTTTATTTTTAATTATACTTTTTCTCCTTGTACTATTTATCTAGCAAACTGGCTTTAAAGTTTTCAACTGAATCTCCCTTTTTTAAACTCACTTCCCCAATTTTTAAAATCTTTAAAACTGCCTGACAAATACCCTACTTTGCAGAGTTCTGTTGTAGCACTGACACTTTACAGAGTTAATTTGGCAAAAATACAAAAAGTAAAGGTATGCTTGTATAAGCCTTAATCAATTGGGTTTTTAAGTGGAGCTCCTGCTCTGCAGAGTGATGCCTGAGATTGGTGGGTGCTGGCTTTCACCCAGGCTGGTGAATGGACCAGCCGCAAATCCTACTCCCTGTGCCCAGTGCCTGAGGCTGCACAGCCTCTGGGAGGTCAGCCCTGACCAGCACCATCCAAAAGCAGCAAAAATGGTATCTCTGTCCTGAGCAGATTTAGGGTTGGACCACAAATCCATCAATACTCTGCTGAGACTCCAGGTGGTGGATGATTGCTCAATTCCAGATAATATATTTGTTAAAATCCAACCAACCAACCAAGGGTGGAACCACACTGTCACTCATCCTGCCTGGCTGAATATGAACTAACTCCTGAGACTAAATTATTTTCTGGGTGTTTCCCTTGATTTAACTGGAATTACTAGGAGTGAGTGCTGCCCTGCTATATGCAGGAAATAAACTTACTAGATGGGAAGATTTGTGTCTCTATACTGATTTTCTCTATCCCCAAAAGCATTTTTATGCCCAAAATCTGCAATGGTTTTGGAAGTTGCTCTCTCCCATGTTCACATCTGCATGTCTTAGTAGTGCAGTTGTTCTTAATCATGGTGCAGGCAAAAAAATGTGGGTGAATGTGTGAGTGAGGATGAGCTTGGGGAGCATCTCAGGACAAATGCTCTGCTCAGGGGAGCATCTTGTCCTCATCCAGAAGATGCAGCACCTACCTGGGGTGAAACTGCAGCTGCCAGCACCTCTCCAGCACCATCCATGGACTCCATGGATTTTGTTTTCCTCCTTGTGACCTGCAGTGCCATTTTGGTAACACTTCCAGTCCCCACAGCTTACACAAAACTCTGGATTCCTTGGGTATGGCTCCCCTGTGCTGAACCCACATCCCCTGTGCCTGCTCAGCTCCCGCAGTGCAAAACAGGAGATTAATCTCAATTGCAATAAGGATTTATGTTAATAAATAAATTATGGTACAAGGGCTTTATCCAGAGGAGGGGAAAAACCCAAATCTGTGGTTAAATCACATTAGATCCACTATTTAAAGTTGTTATTTAAAATTATTATTTGATCTGCATGGTAGAAGTTGCTGGCTTTGCTAGTAATTCCCTTGAAGAAAACCTTTATATGTGCTGCAGGGTCTGAAGGGAAATGCTGCCTCTGGCTTGTGGAATGGGACAAGTCTTGTGCTTTAACACTGTTAAACACAAGTTGGATAATGTATTGTATTGTATGTGCAGTGTGTTGTACAAAGGGCTGATGGATGACCAAAGTGTCTAAAGTGCTGCTGGTCTTTCTTGGGACTGCTCTAAGACATGAAGGGACCAGTTTGGAGGATAGATTTCCTTGGACAAAATTAGCAAATTGAGTGTGCTGAGAAATTCTGGGTGTTTTGCTTTCTATCCTGGGAAATGTTTCCAGAGGAGCGGATGCTCAGCAAAATCTGTTGCTCGATGCTGACTCCACAGCTGATCTAAAATAGCAGTAATCTTTCCATAGATATTTATAAAAAGGTTTTCATGCTTAAAAAAATCCCCTGGAAATACTTTTATTAATTTCTGTTTATGTCCTGTCTTGTAATTTTTTTCCTTTTTGGCCTTCTTTGAAAACTGTGGTATTTTCAGTTTAAAAATTCAGTGGGAAAGAGTGAAAAATTCCACTTGTTTTTCTTCTTTTTCTCTGTGAAAACTGGAGTTTCTAACGAGCGGATGTTCTGTACCAGATGACAGAGGCTGGGTGGCTCTGCCTGCCCTTGGAAAGGCTCAGGAGTCTCTATGCCCCAGATTGCTGCAGCTTGGGATCCTGCTCAGGTTTCTCAGATCATCTTAAAGTTGCAGAGGGATTGGGATGGTTTTGGGGGCAAAACCAGCACCTCCCCTCAGCAAGAAACTAACCCTGCTCTGGGGGAGTCCTGCAGGGGCAGTGGGCAGGGTTTCTGCATCCCCCACGCTGTCCCCGGGTGTCAGGGAGCTCCTGCCCCAGCTTTGGTCCCTCAGCCTGGGGCTCATGGGGTAGAGGTGCTGCTGCTTTAGGAATGAGCTGCTGTTTGTCTCGGTGTCAGGTGAAGGGAGTGTGGGAGCACAATGCCTCCAGCATAATGGGAGAACATTAAAATTAATGGGCTTTGTTCCTGTAATAGGTAGCTGATTAGGGTGAGTGCTAAGCTTGTTTCGCTGTGCTTTGCTCCAGAAGCTGCCCTGGCTGAGCCATCCTGGCACTGGAGCAGGACCTGCCTCAGCCTCAGGTGCCTGTCCTGGATGTGCTGCTACTTCTGCTCACCCCTGTCCCAGCTGAGCTGAGGAAATGCTGCAAACTTCCAAGGGTTAGGTGACCACAGGAAGGTCACTGCAGGGCGTCCTGGCTTGGTGCAGGAGCTGCTGTCCACCCTTTGTACCATCTGAGCTTTTTGGTGCACCCTGTGAGAGACAGCCTTGAAGACACAGGCTTCAGCATCTGGTATTATAAAATCCCTTTTTCCTCCGCTGCTCAGTCATTTAGAGGTGAAGTGTTTCTGAGAGGCAGATGAGAGCATCTTGTACTCCTTGTCCTGAACAGAGAAGCTCAAAAGCCAGCTGGGCCCCAGGCTCAGCCCCAATAGTACAGTGACCTGTGCAGGGCTGGTTAGCCTGGCATCAGCCTGGCACTGATTGAATGCTGTCACGTGCGCTGGAGACACTTCAGCAGCAATTCTGATGGCTCTTCAAGAGCAATGGTTCTGGTAGAGTGGCACTTGATTTGTTCCTGGCCCATACAGCTCTTCAGAGTGGTGGTAGAAATTGCTTCATTATGAACCATTTCACTGCAGCAGACTTCAAAAGTTTTGGAATTAGAATCAAATTGCACTGTTGATTGCTTTTCTTTTTCCCCAGATCTTGAGTCTTCAGGAGCTGAAGTATATTTTTTATTCTTCTTTCACATGGGCCTATGTCTCTGCTCGATGTAGAGCAGAGCTGAGACAAGCTGTGCCTCTTTTCAAGGCATTCTCTGTTTTATCTGAACCAGTCCCTCTGATGTCACCTTTTCTCTGACTCTCAGTTTCAAAGTTTTAGAAGAAGAAAAGCCTGGTAATACAGTGCAGTTTCACACAGGTTTGATGTTACATCTCCCTCTGTAAGACAGCTCTCACCTTGAACATGAGCTTGGCATGTTCCTTGAAAACCACAGCGGCTTCATGGACCAGGATCCTTAATGACATCCATGAACTGGATTGTCATCACTGATAATGCCCTTGCTCTGAGAAGTCTCATTTCAGCACAGCCTGCTGGCAATCCCACTGGAGCTGGTTCCTGCTCTTAATTCCCAGCCACTCCATCTTCAAGCAGTAACTCACTTAAGGAGATTTCACTGACTGCCACACTCTGGATAGGTGAGGACAAGTGTGTTTCCCCAGTCCAACAAGGAAGCTTTCTTATAAGGAATCATGTGCTATTGGTCAGGCATGATTTCTCATGGATGAAAACACATAGCATTTTAGTTTGTTTCCCACTGGTTTTTATCCTCTTGTTTTACTGCTGATCATTACATTCTGATAGAACAACAGAAATGCTGTTCTGCTAATCAGACTTATCACAAATGTCCAGCCTCCCGAGTATTGACAATTAGCAAGTGTTCTTCTGATGAAGGTGATTGTCCAATATGGGAACATCGATAAAGCAATAGGGTGATTAACAAAACACTGAAAATGTATGGATAAATCTGAAGCTGTCTGATCTGGCTCTTCATAAAGCAAGCAAGCAAATAATAAGGTTAGTCAGAGGACAGATTCATCACCATCATGAAACCAAATTGGTTTTTATAGGATTGTGTGATTGAAAAGATTCTTGTGGGCTGATCTGGCTGGAGGCCAATGAGATGTGACTGAAGGTGTTTGGGAGACTGCAGCTTCTTCACTGTAGCCTGCAGCAATTACTTGGAGACAGAAAGGTAGTCAATACCCACGTACATCTGCTGTTCATGCTGCCTGTAAGTCATCTAATCTCATATGTGCATCTCTTCAAGGGTATTTTTTGGTTCTCTGCACTGAGGAACAGCAGAAAAATATATGCCTTAATAGGAGTTTGCATTGATTCCTGCACCAGAGAACTGCTGAGGGGATGGCAGGCTGTGCTGTGCCAGCAATGTTTTCCATGAAGAGTGCTTTGGGCTATTTGGGGGAGGTGGTGTTGGTCAGCAATAGGAAAAGGATTACAAGGAAGCCTGGATTAAACTTCTCCCTGGATAAAGCTAACGACTGCATCTAAGCATAGTGGAATTTCACAGTGCAATTTTGCCTTGTTACTGGCTGCTTTATGTGATCCTACATCAGGTATCTTTGGTCTCTGGAGAGTTGGGCATCTTCCCTTAGAGCAACTCCCTGCTTTAAATGTGTTTCTGGATCTAGGCACCTATCTCTGACCAATTAATATATTTCAGTCTGTAAGATTTCCTAGATAACTTCCTGGCATAAATGAGAATTTGACAATACACAGACCACATGGATTGTCTGATCCAAAGCTTTCTCACTCTGGAAAGCAGGGAGGTGATTTCAGGTATCAGCTATTCTTGCTGTTGTCTCTGTCTCAATTTTTTTCTTGCCAAGGGCTGGAAAGTGGGTTGCTATTGTCTTAGGCTGCTCTTTGGAAGTATCTGTTCCATACCTAATTATGTATGAAATCAGACTGGATTTTTAGACACTTTGAAGTTTTTACAAGCATGACATAGAGTAAGAATAGTACAGAAATAGACCAATATTTCCCCTTACTTTGAAGTTACTAAATGTACATCTAATTACAAAGTGATTAAGACAGAGTCACCACAATATGTCTCTTCTGAACATAGTTTTCAAGCAGTATAAATACTCTTAAATATGAAGCATTTCACAAATAGGAGAGCAGGAGCTGTGAAGTTGGGCTCTCTGTGCAGTCTGCATTTTATACTCAACTTCAAGTTGCCTTTCAGTGAGCGACAGCATTACATAAAACATCAAAGCCTTTCTGTGTGCTGCATGGAAAAAAAGATCTACCTGCTTAAAAAAGCAGAATCAATGATGGAAGACATTGCTTAGTTGTCTGTTTCTACAACTTTTCTTAGTCTTTTTTTAGTAATCATTTATTTATAAGTTGTGGGATTAATGCCTGAGCTGCTTTAAAATGAGGGCCTGGGGATGCTCCAAGGTTAACAATCACATATTTTTCATTTTCATAATGTTCTATTTCAGTTAATAAAAGCTATTGCACCCAGTGATAACAGTTACCCAGAACAACAGATAATTGAATAGGTTTAATGGAACTTTGATTTCAAAATACTTGCCTTGAATGACAATATGCAAAGTTAAATAAATGATGGATGAGCAAGATTAAATGGAACAGAACTCTAATCTGCCTTACATAATATAGGAGACATTAATATAATTCTAAATACCTATAGTTAAAGGCTATGAATGTCACAGTCAAGGAGAACACGATGCCACTGGCAAACCTTAATTTGTGGTCTGGGCACAGTTTTGCACAAGCAGGAGCCCCTGAGCAAGCTGGATTTGGAAGCTGAATGTCTGAATACATCCATGGAAAGCACAGGTTCTGACTCAATGAGCAGCAGCTCATAGACATGTGGGTTAATGTTGGGTTAAAACCCAGCTCCTCTTGGGTTCCTCTAGAATTTTTCTCTGTCCCCCCATCCACTAGGCCCTCAACATTACAGGAGTTGTCCTTCATAATGGCCACTTTTGGAAGATGAATGAGATTTCTGAAGAAATCCTTAAATTACATTTTTAAGCCCTTTGGGTGTGAAGAGAGCTGCTGGAACAAGGTGCTCTTACCCCACTGCCGATTAAAGCAAAGGCTGTCAGCATCATTTTGGAAATGATGCAAGGTTGGTGAACCTGGCAGTGCTTCAAAACTATTTTAAAGAGATCCAGGAAGGTCATTCAGGGATTTATAAATCTAAGAAATGTTAGGTAGGACTAATTCCCACTTGTGTACAGCCTGGTCAAGGGAAGAAGCTGATCACTGCTCTCCTCCAGCAAAGCTGTCTGCAGCTCTGGCTGAAATTACAGACTTGTCCCACGTTACTCTCATCTCAGAGAGGTAATTTAATTCTATCTCTGCCAGGAGATACTATGGAAAACCAGGCAAACTCTTCATGTCAAATTTGTTCTTTCCAGTGTTGGACAGTGGCCCAATGCTCAGTAGGTACAGATGAAGCAATTAGCAGAGTAACATGGGGTTAGAAAAGCATTCCTGTTATCTAACGATCCAGAAGAAAATAATATCAAAATAATTATAATATGGTTAATTTAAAAAGTCACAAGTCTGTCCTGACCTGATTATGCATTGTTAAAAAGTAAAAAGGGATTGAGAAATCAAGTGCAGCAGCTTTCCAGCATTTTTCAACAGGACATCCCAAGTGGGTATACTACACTCCTAGTTAGGAGTAAAACCAGAAGTGGTGGGGTATGGAGAGCTTTAAAACAGAATGGTATTGCCAAGCAACATGTCCATTGTGATCTAGAGAGAGGCGGAGATAATGCTTGCAGGAAACCTATTTTTTTGTCCTGATCCTTCTCTTCAGGAGCATCGTGAGCTTGGTGCGATCAGGGAATTATGTATCAATACCTTCTAGTAATTTTGTCTATTTTAGCATTCCCGGTTTGTATAAGATTGACTTGAATCAGAAAAGAAAGATATCCTATCTGTTCATCCTATTCACCCAGCTTTTCTTCTAGACAGAACAGGCCTATCCATGCTCATACCCAGCTGGGACAATTTCTTTCAGACTCAGATTCAGTTCAGAGACATATTGCTTCTGCTCTGAGTCTTCTGGATCAAGAAAAGGACTCTTTTGAGCCACCAGATTAGGATGATAATCAAGTCTCATCAGACAATATCAGGGTCACAGGTTAATAAGACCGTAAATCTCAGGGTAATTTCTCTGAAAGCTGTGGTGAAGTCATAGTGTTTGGCAAAAAATGTCAGCTGTATCGTTCCAACCTTATTTATCTGAGAAAAGCAGTTATAGGTAATTTGTGAATTGTGCAAAAACATGAACTCATGCATAATCATCTTAATGGAGCTTGTTTACGTCTTCTTCTTATGCATAATTAGCAAAACATATGATCTGAGTTGTTCTCTTCATTTAGAGCCCTGTTTTGGCTGGTTGACACAGCGGAGTTGGTGTTGCCAAGAGGGGTAATGTTTTCTGATAGATTTAGTGTGGGATGTCTGTGCACAGCAGTAGGGTCTGTAAATGTACAGCAAAAAGATCAAGGCTGTCATAAACAGTAATATCTGCTGCAAACCAGAGCTGTGGGTCCAGCACTGGCATTTCCTCCATACCCTGCACAAGTGAGTGTCATCAACTACGTCTCGTATAAAAGCCTAATGCTGAGTGACGGATTGTATCGCAGCCTTGAGACTGTGCCTTCTAATTAGATATGCAGAGTGAATAATTTTAGTTCAATTAGGTGTTGCTGGCTGGACGACCAGCAGTGTAATCAATATCTACGCTAAATGTTATTATTAACCGGTTTCATGTCCTTGATTACTGACTCTCGGGCACTGGAAATCATTATTTTGGATTGTTTGGGATTTTGTGGGTTTTTTCCTATTTTGGCATTGTTTTACAGCATCTAGCTTAATTAAAAACAGCATTAGGTATTATTTAACATCTTTCTACAAACTTTGGAGGAGAGGGGGCCACATTTTCTATTCCAAGGGAGGTTCTCGCCTTCCTTGGCAGGCACCTGTTTTTCAAGCCAAGCCAAGTTGTTATACTAGTTCTGAGACTGATCACGCGTTTGTTGCCAATTAGGATTCAGTGAACTCTTACCTTTTTTTGCAGCTTTCGAGCCAGAGGTGACTCATGCAGATGTAGTAAGTTTCTGACTAGTTGTTTATGTAGCCTGCTCCAATGGGAGGCTTGTTTGCAGATAGATCTCAACAAGTTACCCCTCTCTATTCACTCTTCATCATGATGCAGTGTGTAATTTGCTTGCTAATTACACCATTTGCTCCCTTCTTGGATTTTTGAAGCTCTTTTAAAAATCAGTAAATTTTTATAATAATGAAGGTGCATGTGCTCTCTCCGAAAAGGGTAGGAGGGAGAACGATTTTTGGATATCAGACATTTGCCCGTTACTGAGAGTGCTGCTGAAAGGTGAAAATGTAGAAGGAAAAGCCTACACAGAATAGATGAAGAGAGTGCAGCTGAAAGGTAGGAAAAGATCAAGCTTCACAACCCCAGGATCACCCCAGGTAAACCCCCATACTCAGTCCCACCAATTGTAGCCTCTCCCACTGCCTGGAGTTTGTGAGATTCTCTGCTCAAAGCAGGGCTGAGCCAGGGAATAGGAAATGCTGGGTTGTAGCTGTTCCATCTCCAGCTCATCCACTCCTCCATTACCTTCAATGGCCACTCTCATTTCAGCTGCTGTGCAGGATATGCTGTGGCAGCCTTAGTGTGAGAGTACCCTGATTCTGAAGGGAAGGTAATCGTGCTTCTTCCCTGACACATCTGTATTTTCACTCTGCTCCAGGATCTCCCTCCTCTGGCTTTGCTACTTCAAATAATGAATGCTCATTAGCACAGCAGAGCCAAGCCTTAATTTCCCCAAATCAAAAGCTTTTTCTGGCTCTGCAATTTGTATGATCTGTCCAGATTGTGCTGGAGCTGTAAAGAACAGGTCTGCCTCACCTGCATCAGAGCTCTTGGTGTGTTGGCAGAGAAATTGCTTATCATGCTGGATATGAGCTTTTGCAAGTAGCGAGTGAGCTCAGCGTGGACTCTTCCTGAGAGTCTCACCTAAAACCTTTCACTTTTGGAGCTTACTCATCCCATTGAGTCTTAGTGATGCTGTCCTGCAGTATCTGCAGCACAGGCTGCTCCCATCCTGCAACTTTGCTTCATGTACTGTTTGGAGCAGGTATCCAAACCCCAGAGATGGGTTCTGTATCATCCTGCACACTGTGGGGGTTTGGTACCTTATTAATTCCTAAAAGAAAAGGATAATTTTCCTTGTTATTTCATATATAGGGATAAAATTTTGCCAGTGAGGCACAGTTCAGTTAGAGATGCTCTGACATGACTGCGTTGTTACTGTCCATGGGGTGGAATTCTGCTGGTTGGATTCCTTATGCTGCAGTGCAGTGGCATAAGCCTTGGCTTGGCTAATCTCCTCAGCACATCTCTAGGACCTGCAACACGTGGTGCTGCTGCGGGACAGTCCCTGTGTCTATCCACACCCTCTGCTTCCCCCAGGAGCACCATAATCCCTGGGGCCTGATGCCCATGGAGCCAGCAGGGGAGTCCCAGAGCAGAAATGATGAGGAGTACAGTGAGGGATTTTCATTCAGACATCCCTCGGGGGGATGAGATTTCCCCCAGCAGGGGATCATTTTCCTTTGTGCCACCACCTTGCTCCCTCCTAAAATTGTCTGCATCTAATCCTGCAGTGTATTTCAGGAGATGCCAGGCTGTTTCTTTGTGGTTGTTTATGGCTTCAGATGTTTTTCCTTTTACTGCATACTTCAGATGCAATAAAAAAGAAACAAAAGGGCCATTAAAGGGAAATGCTCTTTCCCGGAATTATCTACTCTGTGGGATGTTTCCAGCAGAAAGAATGCTGCCTGTACCCCTGCACATTTGCCTTGTTACTTATAGGATGCTCTCTTTGCTGACTGGTTTTCTGGGCTGGTTTCCCACCCCTCCAGCCTGCAGTGCACTGAGGTCCTGACCACAGGTTGCAAAAAGAGGAGATGCTGGAACTGTGGCTGGAGGCAGCTGCAGCCAAAGTGCAGCTGCTACTCTGGGTGCTTCTGCATCCTTCTTGAGCCAGGCCAGCCGGTCTCAGCCCTTGCTGAAAAGCTTGGCAAGAGCCTCTCATTGGCAAGGTGCTGCTCATTCCTGAGCTTTCTGTATTGCTGCTAAAGATTGGCTACTCTAGGAAGCAAGTCTGGAGCATAAACCTTATCCTTATGGTTTATGAATAGAGCTCCTTCTAAAAGTGTAAATCATGAACCAGCTCTGCAGCATGTCCTGCATAAGTGTGGGAATCTGAGAGAAAAAAAAAGCATCAATTAAAATTGGGCTGACCCATGTGCATGTAGAGCATTTGTTGGAATGCAGGGTTCCTGCATACACTCCCCTTAGTGTTAGGGAAATTCTGGGCTGAGCCTGGTAACTCTTCAGGGAGATGCAAAAGGCACAATCCCACTGTTAGTGCCCTTTCCCTGCCAATCCTCCTGAATCAACTCCAAAGGCATTAAAGAAAAGCGACTGGGGACTAATTAGTGGGCAAAGTGACACATCTTCCCTTTCCTGGAAACGGCTGAGCACTTTGGAGACTTCCAAAACAAGCCAAGTGGATGTTACCATTCTCTGTGGAGGGCAGGGACAAAGAGCATCAAACTGGAAAATGGGTACCCTCAGCACCAACAAACAGATCCCCCTCTTTTTCTCTCCAGCACTGATGTAGAAGGCAATAAATGATGAGACCACCATTGATTTTCTGTTTACAGCTCTTGCCTTGTGACTTCTGCCATCTGCTAGGGGTGAAGGTACCTTGGAGGCATCATTATTTCAAATCCTACTTCATAGAAATAAAGTATTAAAGGAGGGCAAGATGACCTTGTCAGACAAATTTGACACTGGTTTTCTGATTGTTTTCTTCATAACAACTTTATAACAGGTTTACAGCAAACGTGATTGATTAAGGTAAAAGGATTGTAGGAGAGTGTCTCCCAGCCTTGCAGATCTTTCCTGCTTTGAAAA
Organism: Turdus rufiventris; assembly: GCA_013186435.1. Classification (NCBI taxonomy): domain Eukaryota; kingdom Metazoa; phylum Chordata; class Aves; order Passeriformes; family Turdidae; genus Turdus; species Turdus rufiventris. The sequence goes on along the minus strand of PYHW01010766.1, from coordinate 2,204,153 downwards.
TAATATCATGAAGAATTTATAATCATTAGCAGTATACTTTGTAGTCAGCACTGGACTGGTATAGAATTAGCTGATTTTAATGCAACTAGGTACAAGGCAAGGTACAAGGCAAAATGAATGTAGGCTGTGTAGGAAAGATAGTGAATTTGTTGCTTTAACAGAGTGCTTCAGAGGAAAATTTATGATTTAGAGATACCAGATGCTTTAGTGTTTGCAATGGCCCTGGGTGTCTGACTTGGGGCTCTGGTGTCTGCTAGTGTGTGCCAAAAAACTGATCTGCTCTCTGTCATCCATGCTGCAGAAGTGAGAGGTGACTGAACAGCTCCTGGCACCACTGGTGCTCCCACAGCATCATCCTGCACCTCCTCTGGCCCTTACAGATGCAAGAATTTCATCCTTGGCTCTTCCTTAGCCCAAAGGTCACTGTCACCATGTGTTGTTTTTGTTTTCAATCTAACAAAGTCTTACAAAGCCTTCTGCTGCCAGGAACAGCTCTCTTTGTGCTGATGCTCAGAACTGTCAGTGGGGACTTAATTTGTCTTCTGCAATTTGCAGCTCTGTGGTCTCACCACTCCACACGTCACCCTGTGGCAGTCAATACTTTTAATGGGTGGAATTGGCAGTGCTCTTGCTTAGGCAAGGAAAAAATCTGTCTCTGAGACTGTCGTTAGGAGACAGCTTTAATAGGGCTACAGGTGAGCTCACAGGAAAGAAAGGGCTTGCACTGTATGAAAAGCCCTGGGTGAGTCTGGGGGCTGCAAGCACAAGACTGAGCAGCAGCTGTGGGTGCTGACAGCCGACTTCTCCTGATGGGCTACACTTCACTGGGAAGGGACCACTGGCCAGAATCTGCCTTTCTCTTCATTCGTGATTTGAGCCAGCCCTGGAACATTGTGGTGACAAAACCTGACATTTTCTGTCTGATAATGGCAGAGCGGTGCCCCTGGGCTGTAGAGATGCCTTTGGCTCTCCAGTATTTTCTGTGATCTGTCAGCATATTTTTGTGGGGAGAAAAAACCCCAAACCCACAAAAATTGTGTTCATTTTTGGCAGATGTGCCTGTTGTTTATTGGAAAAGTAACAAAGGAAAAAATCCTTAAAAATCCTTCCTTCCTTCCTTCCTTCCTTCCTTCCTTCCTTCCTTCCTTCCTTCCTTCCTTCCTTCCTTCCTTCCTTCCTTCCTTCC
>PYHW01010766.1:2166838-2202917 GCA_013186435.1 Turdus rufiventris | reverse complement strand
TCCTTCCTTCCTTCCTTCCTTCCTTCCTTCCTTCCTTCCTCCCTTCCTTCCTTCCCTCCTTCCTTCCCTCCTTCCTTCCCTCCCTCCCTCTCTCTTTGGGATGCATTGCAGCTGGCAATAGATACATTAGGGGGAATTTGTGAAATGATTGAATAGCAGGACTGGCAGATAATGCAGAAAGTCATTTTGCCCTGTGCTTGCTCCAAGGCAAGAACTGCTTAGCTGTAGATTTCTGTGTGCCCTCATCTCAGGAGCCCATCCCAGGAACTCTGTTGGACAAATTTCCAGAGGTCACAACTATTCAGTTTTGTGTTCCTGTCAAACCCTCCCTTTCTCTACAAGGAGCAGGCATCAGAAGTGTTAATCCTTATCGGTTTCCTCAAGGTCTGTCTTGCTGACTTTTAATTTGCATTTTCCATCCTTTCCTTTTTTTAGTTGTTTGCTTGAAGTCATATTTCATCCCAGTGCTTCTCCCGGGCTCCTGCCAAGCTCATCTGAGATGAACCCTTGAATTCATGAGCGTAGAATCACTGCTGATGTTCCTTCCTTGCCTTGCACTTCTGGTTCATGCCCTGAAGTCATTAATTTTCAAGCTTAGGCTTCTGTGAGTTAACTGGAAAAAGAAACTGGCATCCTCCACAGCTTGTGCCCACCTCAGGAATTTCTGCTTTCATTCCTTCCCTCTAGCACCTTCAGCTGCCTTAAAAGCTGGCAGTGGAAGCTGTGCTGCAGCTTGGAGCAGTGTTTGTGGCTGCCACTGTGTCACCTGTGGACATGGAAGTCATGGAGTGATCCCAAATTGCCCCATTCTCACCCTGTCCTCAGCTTCGGAGAAACAAGGAAAACAAGGCACTAATCACTTGGGGTGACAGGCGCTCAGACTTGTCTCAGCAGCTTCCAGCACAGGCTGTTATATCACAGGATAAAATTAGACTCTGACCTTGAAACCTATATGTGGCAGAGCAGGAGCTGTAGCCTTGAAGCCACCCACATCCCATGTAATTCTCAGGAAATTATGCACTTTGAAAATGCTTGTCTTTCATTCTGACAAGCTTAAATCTTTTCTTGTGGCACAAAGTGCTCAAGCCTTCTTTTCCAGACTTTGTCTCTCTCCCTCTCTCTCCACTGTGCACCATGCTTAGAACATTTTCTCCTAAAGCATCTCCCCAGAAAAAAAATCCTTTTTATCATGCATACAACAGCGTGAAAGAGCACTGTGCCAAGCCTCAGCTCTGCTCAAGAGTTACTGCAGCTGATATATTTATCTCCCAGGCTCAGCTCCCCCTGGCAGTCCATTCATGGGGAAAAAACCCAACAGCCCCCACCCCCCAAAAAAAACCCAAGAGGAAAGCAAGACCGAAGCCTTGATTATAAATAGGTTTTGTGGAAAGGCAACATTATCTGCTTAAGAAGCAAGCAAACAAACAGGAATGCACACAAAGAAAGCTTGTCTCTCCTTTTGTCCTCTGAAAGCCACCTTGCTGCTCTTGGTGTGACGGTAAAAATGAGCAAACCACAGAATAATCAAAATAATGAATGTTTTGGTAGTTGTATTTAGTGAGAATGTGACTGCCCCTTTATTAACAATCGGAATGTTTGCAGTTCAGTGAAAGTGTAATAAATGCATAGCAAGTCTGGGTAGATCCCAGTGATTTCCACTTCAGTAGAAGCAGACAGTGAAATCATGGCTTTTGTGACACCTAATCAATGGCAAACCACACAATAACGTGTACAAAAAGTACTAGAAACTCCAATAGTCCCCAGGAGTCTAGACCAGCCTGGCTGGGCTTCAGTCTAGCAGGAGTTGCTACCAGGTGTACCATCATCACTTTATTTGATTTTATGCCAATTGTAATATGCACAAAGCAACAGGTTAATACACTGTAAATGAGGACAGGCACTGTTCTTTCTCATTTGTATTTTCACTATTCAGTGCTCAAGTTTTTAATTAGCAGTTATCATTAAAAAGTAAATTTTTTAAAATCAAATACTGAAAAAAAATGTTTGCAAGCATACTCTCACCACTTTTTTTCTCAGAGGTTTTTTTAAAGATGTATATAGTGACTACTTACACCTGTGGTTTGGTAGAAATATTATTTACATATAACACATTAAAAAGGAATTACCTTTGTTTTGAATCTTGAAAGCTAGAAACCCTTTACTGAAATATTTACATTTTAAAGCTCAAGGTGATAGTAATGAAATCTGCATATTTAAAAAGAAAGAATTTACTCTCAGCAAAAGCCTTTGATTATATTTCCTTGCAAAGAGAATGCTTTCAGTAAGAGTTCTGTCTCTCCAGTGGATGCAACACTCACTGTAAAATGATGGAATGAATCCAGTGCTGGAGTATCAGCACATGAATCCATTTCTCCCTTTCCTCCTCAGTGAATATCATGTTGCTGACAAGCACTCTTAGTAGTGTAGAGTATTTTTGCAGTTGCTGGAGGTGAGGACTCTGTCACCCTCATATATCCCAGGATAAGAGTGAGAGAGGGACTTGAATGAGGCTGGGAAATGTTTGCTCTTGTGTTGAAATGATTAAAATAATCTCACTATACATAACACATAATGAAAGTGTAGGTGCCCTCCTGGGACAGCAGAGGAGCCCTTCAATGATGAAACATTATACCTCTGACAGTGATGGGTCTTTTGAATTACCAGAAGAATAAATAATTTCTGGTTTGATTGGAATGATCTGATTTATACCCAGATAAACCCTGGGCCAGACTAAAAGTGGGTCTTTGGCTGATGAAAGATTTTGTTCTGGAATGTGGGAGAGAAGATGGCTCCTGGGACTGTGCCTAAAGGTGTTTTAGTGTCTCTTGTCATGCATAAAAGTCTAGGGAGACTTCTGAAAGTTCACTAGAGGATAAATTCCACTCCCACTTTCTCTCTGTCTTGATCTCATGATCTCTTCTTGTCTATTCTCTTTTCTTTCATTAGCACTTTATATCATTTGACACTTCATCAGGATGATGGCCTGTTTACTGTATGCAAATAATCCCTGAATTATGCATGAATAATTATGAATTTGCGTATTGGTTTCCTGAACTGGCATATTGCCATGTAAAATTAGCTTCGCTTTAACGTGATCACAAAAACACACCGACACATCCAATTAAACTTGAAGGAAGAACTCACCTTGAAGGGAACACAAAGTATTGAGCCGCTGCTGGGAAAGAGCAAAGTACAGCTGGCACCAGGTAGGAGCAGCCATTGATGCCTAGAGGAGCTGGAACAGAGGCAAGGCAGAGTTAAGAGGAATAAAATGGGAATTTATTGAGGGGCCTCCAAAGGCCACACCCTGGCAGTACCAGTGTCACAGTCATGGCTCTGCCTGGATGGCTCTAAGATGGAAGCAAAAGAGGGCTTGGTCACAAGATCTCACATTTTTATAGGTTTTAGTCCATTTGCATACAGAAGTCCAATTAATAGCCTCAAATAATAAAGTTTCATCTTCCTTGCTTACTTGGTGCCCACCCTCCTCTTGTCACATTGTTTATGCTTACGGCCTGAAGTTTGAAGAGATTGTCCTTGAATTCTGAGATGGAACAGCACTGGTTTGTCTTCATCACCCTGTGAAAAGATCCTAGTGATCCTTAATATAACATTAAAAGTTGCACACCCAAGCAGAACAGAAAAACCTGAAACTTAAGGCATCACCATGATCCCCAGAGCTGGGGCAATGGTGTGCAGTGGAACCAGGTCCTTTTGCATTGCAGCACCTCTTGTGGATCAAAGGCACCTTCCAGGCATCACCTCCACACCTGGCACCCCCTGAGCTGACTCAGCCATCTGTGCCAGGGCAGGGATTTGGTGCCTTGCTTGAGGTCAAAGATGACTGCAGGACTTGACCTGCCTAGCACAGCCCCTGTGAATGGCCTCTGGTGTTCAGACTGCAAGGAGGGAAGGACCCACACTTGGGGTTTGAACTCTTCTGTGTTTCAAGATTTGTGTTCTTCGGGACTGGGTCCCACTTGAGTTGTTGGGGCTGTTTGGGTCAGTGTGGCACTCCTGAGGTCACACGTGTCTGTCTCTGGTCTGCCAAGATACCCTCTGTGCCATCCTGCTGAACTGTGGATGAAATACCCTGCATAACTGCAAAACAATTAATTAAACTTCTATGTGGTCTTTAAATTTTATTTCTCTGCAGTTTTAATTGCCTGTGAAATCTACTCCTGAGTAGCCAGCCTGCCTCTGATCAGATGAACTAACCTGCTTAAAAGAAAACTTCAAAAGCTGAAGGCACCTTTTTTCTCTTGCTGCCAAGCAAAGGCCAGGGGTGAGCCCACTGCACTCATGCTCTGGCATCATCATCTTAAGAAGTTTTGCTATGCAAACCCCCTCAGCAGGGCCACTTTGTGTAGCAGATCTAAGAAGGGGGCAGAGGGTTGTAGCAGCCCTTTCACAAGAAAGAGTACAAGTACTGAAGATCTTTTTGCCTTTCTAGTATTTCTCCCAAGATGTCATGGAATATATTTAGAGAAGGGCTGAAGACAGACATTCAGTAGGCACAGAGAAACTATTGAAGAGCTGTTTTCAGCTGGCAATAATTCTGGTTTGAATCTGTGATGCCCCTTTGAGTAAGCTCTTTGGTAGGCTTGTATTTAATAGCTGCAAGCTCACGTGTCTCTGCATAAATGTTCTAGCTGTCCTCTCCTCTTTGAATTTCCTGCCAGGACAAAGCTGTTGATTGAACCTGTTTGAGCAAATCTTAAAACATCTGCACTAGTCTTGGTGTTACAGCACTTTGTTCTGTGTTGTTTGGCAATGGCTAATTAAAACAATTGCTATTAGCTATTCTATCTGAAATATTATCTGAATTGCTCCATCTGGTGTTTTGTGTGTATTGCAGCACAGGATCACAGGACAGAGGAATATTGCTGCCCTGTAATTGCAGGCATTCTTGGCTCTGCTCCATGTTTGGTGAGTGTTACTTTAGAACAGAGTTGGTTTTTCGGTGGGGATCTGTCTAAACTCATGACAACAGTGAGCAAAAGGACCAGTTAACATAAAAACCTATGTCCCTTCTCTCAAAATCTAATCAGTGGACATACTATTCTCCCAGTAAATCTGTTATTCATCAAAAAAAACAGTTTGAACAGTTCATGAAAGTAACTTCTTTTTTTCTTCTTTCTTTCTATTAAAAAGAGAACCAGTAAACAAATAATAATACTTTTATTATGTTTTAGTGTGAATATAATTTCTTAGCAAATGAAGGCATAATATTTTCCTTGTGTGCTTTGCTTTCCTAGCGCATGGTGCCATAAACTCAGTGACATCTATAGAAAGGTGAGTTGGTGCTCCTCGTTCCATCCATCAAGCAACAAAAATGATTAAATGAATCCAAGCAAATCCCTATCTATGGACAAAGTCAAAGGAGAATTTAATGGCTAATTTTTCAGTATTTTTCATATAAAAGCCTCCTATATGAGTTTTTTCATTGTGCAGTATCACATTTCCTTCAGATTCAAAGATCTGAGGGACTCCAGAATGCTTCCTCATGTCTCCCTCTTTTTTAAACTGGACTCTTTCACTGGGATTTGGGACAGGGACCACCTTTTGGCTGCATGCACATGGATCATCCTGTATAACTGAGCTGTAAATGCCACTGGGGTTCTCTGGCTATGTTTTCCAAGTGTCTTGCGCTGTGGCATTCACTGGAGTCTTTCCATCTTCCCTCCTAAAATCCATTTCTTGCTCTCTGGTTGAGGTTTGGACGATGCTGAGCAGGGATGGCCCTTTCCTCAGCACTGAGTTGTGCTGGTTTCTAGGAAGGTGGTCTGATCCGTGTCCCTTCCCTGCCAGCTTCACAGGCATTGAGGTGATCTGCACTTGGGCAGGAAAACAGGTTGGGGAGCTGGCAGGGCTGCTGTAAGTGGTGTCTGTGGAGTGGCATTGAACTAACAACAGGGAACGTGGATGCTGAGCCTGCAGCGCCCTTCCATTGCATCATTTTCACCAGTGCTGAATATCCTCTTGATTCCAGCTCAGAAAGTGATTACTGGGGTCTGTGATCAAGCTGCTGCTTCTACTCACCTTTCTCCCTCTGCAATTTATCCTCTGACTCCTGATAATCCCTGTGGCTGAGGCTGGTGGGGCTGGAGCAGGGCTGTGAATTCAGGAGGGCTTTGGGCTCCCACCCAGACCTGGCTCACCTGCCCCATTCCCTGTCTCCCTTCCTGCCAATTCATATTTCACCTATTCCAAGTCCTGTGGGTGCTCTGGGCCAGCATTAAAAGCTCCCCTCTTGATCTTTGCTATGATTTCATTAACAGAAACTCGGGATGATCCTCTCAGTGCAGACATGTCTAATCTTCTTGGGGATTTGAACTGGGCAAACACAGACATCTGGCACCAGATCCAACCCACAGAGCTTAGTGGGTCCTGAGAGGCAGAGAGCAGAGGAAGAAAAGGGGATTTCTGTTCCCACCATCTAAGGATGGAAACAGGAGGCTGGGAGAGGGCTCCTCCACCAGTGCCAATGGGCACAGCTCACTGGAGGGCTGAGTTTTCACCTGCTGACTGTCTGTGCCTCTGCCAAAGCAAAAGGATGTTTAATTGCTATGGAAATAAGCCAGCAACATCCTACATCTTCTTTTCTCTTCCTGAAGCTCATAGGGAGGGTGACTGGGGATTTGAGCTTTGCAGAGATCTGAGATATTTTCCCCCAAAACACACATTTCAGCCTACTCTGCTCATGCTCTGTTTTTTTAATATTTTCCCTGTTTTTCATCTGCTTTCCATGTTTTTCTTATCATGACAATGGTAGTGAAAAATAAACACTGCAGCCAACAGTGCTGTTCTAATAAAGCTGCAGTTAAAATAGCAAAGAGAATACAAATTAAATACCATAACCATTTAGAAACTGCATTTTTTATTAAAGATGAGTATTTTCCATCTCAGCTTTAAGACGTGGGTGGATTCTATTAAATTTAATAATTTTCCTGGAGGATTGCAGGGTAAAGGTGTTACACAAATGCACAGACAGATAACAAATGAGGGTGATTTTTAAAAACAGCACAGAAAGGTGCGGTTGTTAAATATATGGCTCATAAAGATGCTCTGTTGTTGACTCAACCTCTCCCTTTTCTTTTCAAGTCTGCTTTCTTCTGATGTTGTGTTCTCCATGGCTCCCAGAATAATTTTTCTGAAACATTAATTATATATTTATAAACATAAACAGCAGTAAACTTGGCTTTTTTTGTGCATTGCAGAGAGCTGTCCTAGGTTTCCTTTTGGCTTCAGTCAGAGCAGGATTGAGCATCCAGGAGCCGAGCCTTCGGGCTTGGATTTCAGTGCTGACATCCAGCCTCTGCTCAGGCTGCTGTCTGTCTCCAGGGGCTGGAGATACAACATTTTTCCGTTCTTATGGCTTGCACCTAGACATGTGAATGCTGTGGCCAAGTCTTGGCTAACAGGATATGTCTGCTTTTCTTTCAGGTTTTCTTTCCTGTGTAAAACCACCCAGCTGTTGCAGAAACCATCCTGTGGCCACCTGCTCTCCCCAGGTGTCAGCTTATATTGAAGTCAGTGCCCAAATCCTTCTGTGGGTCTGGACTTTGGTGACCATTCCCCAGGTAATTCCAGGAAATTGCCATCCTGGGGCTCTTCACAGCCAGTAGCTAAATGGCATTGCTTTGCAGCAATCCTGAGCAATGCTGCAGTTTTGTGAGCATGGCTCAAGGTTGACTGCAGTACGTCACAGCTTCATGCTGCCTTCCATTTGGTTGTTGATTCTTCCAGAACCATCCTTTTCTTGGCAATTTCTGTTGTCAGTCTATTCCTCTGGAGGACTTGTGAAGCTCTAGCAGTGTACAGACCTGATTTTGCAAAAAGCTGTGATGACCTTGTAGTTTGTTTGTCCACCAGTGGACCTGAATCACCTTTGCCATTAAATTTGTTCTGAATTTGCGTTCTGAGGAAAAATCAAGAAAGAGGTGATGCTGGGGGGAATACTCATGCCTTTCCTGTGTCTGGCTCACAGAGCTGTGCATGCTGGGCTGTATCCAAGATCTCAGTGCTCATCCTTTTAGGCCTCATGGAGCTCTCCAGTACCAGAAATGGCTGCACTCCAGAAATGGCCATGCTGAGCTGGGATTGCTGTGAAACCTCTCATTTTGCAGGTGTTTGGTGCAGCGTGCGAACACACAGCACCACCTGCATGGGAGCAGCAACACGCCAGGAATCAAAGGACGCCACAGAGTGACATTTGCCATAAGAAGTTATCTCCTGTCAGAAATGTAGAGAATTTGAGACAAAAATACGCCAGGCTGGATGGTACAATTAAATTCGGCATGATAAGGTATGCTGGTTTATCACAACCTGTTTTTTGGTAGTGGGGTGTCTTGATTTGAAAGACAGGGAAAGGTAGGAGCCTCTCTTTGAAATGGAAAATGTAAAACCCCTCCCTCCAAATTGTGCTGCATGGAGTAATTATATCTGTGCTCTTTCCCAGTTGAGTTTAAATGAAGTACAGCAACTTTGCTGACACCAAACCTGAGATAAACAGGGGCATGTGAGAAGAAAATTACCTTCCAGATAAATTCATTCCCTGTAAGCAAAACCGTAAGAAGGTCTGAGGATATTTTTCACTGTTTTATAACAAAAATACAGTGAAAAATCAGATAGTGGGAACTGTCAGTGCTAAACATCATCATCTGTGTGTGTGAAGCTTGGAGAGTAGCTGTTAGTAGATCTTTCAAGGTTAATGTAAGTGATCTTGTTTTGTTGATTGAATAAATGATTATTTCCAGAGGGATTAGTTATAATCCAGAAGCTAACATGTCATTTCATCTTTGATTGTGCTCCTACAAATCTTCCATATAACCTCTCAGGCAGACAGCTCTGTAAGCTCAGCACTTTTTATAGAGCTGTATCCTTGTACGAGATCTGAAGATAAATATTGTGATGATGCGTTTCTCCTTTGAAAATGCCAATTCATTGAAAATTAAAGGTTTCACAGAACTTTGGCCAAGACATATGACTTCCTTATTCTCTTCCAGTTGTCATGATCTGAGAGTCCTGGGTTTTTACACTCATTTTCCTTGGAACCTTTCCTTGCATGTATCCTTTTAGATATCTGTAGGAGGTGGTAAAGGGCAAATTCTGTAACCTGGTGCTGAAAAGTCCCCCTGTGGGACTTAGTGCATAGACAAATATGACTTAGTAAGTGTAAGGAATGTGAAGTGGGGGCTGGAAGAAAGATAAAGGGTGGCTGGATGTGAATCTTCTCCAGGAACACCCACTGTGCTATCAGCCCACTTCTCTGGAGCTCAGCTGGAATATGCTGCAAAGTGGAGTCACCTTTGGCTCTGTGCACAGGGACAAAGAAAATATTTTCAAAGCAAGGCACCTTTCCAAACTTAATCAGCCAAAATATTTTTAAGCCTCACCAATCCAGCTTGCACACCTTTTTAAATTTAATTTACATTATTAATTTTTTTTAAGGAGAAGAAAGATACACCATAAAAAAATTGAATATAAAGATAGCTTCAAGATATTTAGAAGTGCATCACTTTGCCTCTGAATAGAAATATTAGTGAAAGAATATGGCCTGCATAATGCAAAATCTTTGCTTTCTCACCAGGTACTGCAAGAGCAATCACAAACATTAGAGAAGCCCAGGAAGTCACAGCATCCCTTTCTGTTTTTCAACTTTGCAGAAGTCTGTGTTTTCCAATGTTGAAATACAGTTTACTATATATTATCTTTATATTAATATAATTATATATACTTTAATATTTTCTATACTAATGCTTTTTTTTTATTTTTTTTTAATGTGATGGCACCTCAGAGAGATAGTGGGTTTTTAAGTGTTGCCGCCTGAGAAAGGGGTCTGCTTCAGGTGATTTTTATCAAATGGATCTTGGCACAGGAGCAGCAGTGCAGAGCTCATGCACCAGCCCAAAGGGATCAGGGGGTGCTCAGCACCCAGGGATGGGCTGCAACCTGCCCTGGGACTCTTGCCAAATAATTTTCCATGAATGGCATGTTCTGAGCGGCTGCTGAGGTGTGTTCTAGGATTTGCAACTCCAGACCCTCCTGTTCATCCAGAGGTAATCACTGCTTCTGTACTACCAGGTTTTGCCTCTGCTCCTGGTAAATCAACATTTCTCTGAGTACTTCTCCCCCTGCACTGCCTTGTCCAGGCCCCCTCAAATTACCAGCAGCATCTTCTCTCTCTCTGAAAAAGGTTTATCTGGCAGATGTATTCCTCCCCTCATCCCCCTGGGGATGCTGCCTTTGCTGCCACCCCTCTTCACATCTCAGACACCTTCCTGCAGAGGGTGAGCTGGGAGATCTGCTTGTGCATGGCTGGGGCTTCTCTGCTGTAGTCTGGATCAGGCAGGAATCCATAAAGAGGAGTGCAGCAGAGGTGAGGCTGAGGTGCAAATTGTTGCTGCTTCAATGACCATCGAGAAGTGAGGCCCTCAGGTGGATTTGTTGCTGCTGTAGGACAACCCACCCAAGGGGTGGGATGTGCTTCTGATCTCCATCCCCTCATCCTTCCCATCCCTCCCTGTGCAAGGTGCCTGCTGGAACCTTTGGCACAGGCAGGATCTGTCTGCCTCTGCTGCAGCTCTCTAGGGCTGTTGGGGCTGGCTTCAGATTGCAGTCTTGGATTTAATCACTGTTTTGACAGGCTGCAAAAAAATATTGCTGCTGGCACCAGGAGCAGAAGGAACATGAGCAGCCCCAAACAGAATGAACTGAAGAAAAGGAGCTTGTTTAGTTGGGGGCTTCTCTCCCCACTAAATTTCAGCATCTGGCAGCAAGTGGCAGAGGTGTGAGACCTTCTCAAAAATAGGTGACAGGCATAATTTCTAATAGGAAGCATTAGACAAACCCCAGAAATGGGTTCTAGGGAAAGGTGAGTGCTCTGGGCTCATTTGCTTTCAAACACAGTGCCCATAAATAACAGCTTCCAAGGCATGAGGTGTGGTAATGATTCCTCTGTTCCTGTTAGGGACTAAATGAGCTGACACCCTGCAAGCTTCACTGCCTAGACTCGCATATCTAATATTTTTTAAGATGTGAAGTCTTCTCCAGCCCTTTCTATTTACTTGTGCACATAAATAAGGAAATATATTGAACCTGTTGCATCTGTCAAGACATGGTCCGTGTGGGGAAGATCCCCCTGTGTGTGTGAAGATGAACTGCAGGAAAGGGAGGCATTCCCAACCAGTGTTAGCTTGCTGTTTCTTATTTTCTCTACCAAAATTTATTATTTTTATGCTCAAATTTCTCCTTAATGTTCAGGGATATTTACCTAAACAAATCCGTACATCTGCAATGCAGAAAAGAGTGGAAGCTACACTCACTTCTGTGTTCAGCAATATGTTATACAGGATTTTCCATAATTAGCTTCTTTCAGCTGTAGTTTTTCCTTAGTTTCCCGTTATCCAAATGGCATTGAAAGTATCTTAACATTATTACAGGTTAACAGATTTATTTATGACAGTGGTACAAATTCAGATCTGTAACTGTGCCTGTAGATCCTCTTCTCTGATTTTAATTTTTAATACCTGCTATAGAATTCATATATGGGGAAATAAGTATTATAGATTACTTTTATTGCCATTGTGGTGTGTTCCACTCTTCTTAGCAAGCTGAGCAGGATTTTTTTATATATCTGTTATTCATCACTTGCTTGATACATGCAAATGTGGGTGATTTTCAAAAGCTCAGCCGTTTAAAATCAACAGGTTTTAACATTTTGCTGTTGGTTTCCCAAGAGAAGCTGATTCAAGGAAAGTGCAAGCAACCAGCCAAATAGTTAAAAAATTCTTCCCGTGGGATGATTAATCTTTCTCAAATAGAATTGTGACTCTTGGTATGCTTAAATTACTATTGATTTAATGGTAAAAAATACATTTTTATTAGTTTTTATTTTATTTGTCCTTTGCACTGAGATCCTCCAAAACTGTAAGTATTTATACAAACAGTTTATGGTCATATAATAAATAGTCTTCACAATTTAATTAAAAAGTCAAAACAGCATAACTATTTTTCAAGCCAAATGAGTAAAGATCCTGCCATTTTTATGCCATAAATCAGGATACAGACTGTCAGTTTAATCTCCTCTGTTCTCAGCTGAGGCACCAATGGCGTAATACTGTGTTGATATGAGCACTTGAGCTTTTTCTCAAATGCTGCAGAGTTAGCCCAGGAGCTAAGCCCAGGTTGTGTTTGTATTTCTTATTGCCCTCAGGAGTGGATGATCCCTGTTCCTTGCTGGTGTGTCTCTAGTCTGAGCTGTGTGTGGTAGCTGTGGTCCCTAAATAAACACCTCTGGCTCTGGCCACAAGTGACATTTTCTGGATGTGGATGGTTGTTCAGTGATACAGAAACCCACCAGTGCCCGTTGGCATATTGCCATTTCACTGAAAATGAACGGTTTTATTGCTGTAAATTCTTCAATAATGCTTTTAATGCATTCTATCATTTTTCACAGACAAATTTCTGTGCCTGTGCTCCCGTTGTCCATGGAAAGGTCAGGGAGATGTGGCTGCCTGGCCGGGGCGTGGTGAGGGCAGTGCTGGCTCTCTTTCCTTCTGCCAGCACTCATTAGGGTGCTGTTTATTTCACAAGCTTATGAAATTATCTTCTGCTTCAGGCTTGGCCAGACTAGCCCTTTCTGCAGAAATCATCTGTTAAGTGCATCTGTCCTTTCCAAAGGGGTCCTCAGAGCTCTGCAGGACTCCTGGAAAAGGATGCTGGAGCACAGGGTCTGCCATGGGGGACTGTCTTGGTTTGAAAGACAGGTGTCTGCTGAGAAAGGTAGGAGCCTATCTTTGAAATTGAGAATGTAAACCCCCTCCCTCTAAATTATTATGATTTTGAAATTAAAAGGCTCTCAGGCAAAGGTGTGGGAATAGGAATAACTGTTCTTTAATAGGAAAAGTTAAAATAGAAATGTAGTATTATAAAGAGCAAACCCAAATCACTGACAGAGTCAGAGTACACCCTGACACCCTGTCAGTCAGGGTGTTGGCAGCAGTCCCATTAAATGGTGGCTGCATCCTCCTGCAGTGACAGATGCGGTTCCGTTGGAGCAGTGCTCCTGTAGAAGCATGTAGTTTTTTCTGAAGGTGCAGCGATGATTTGGAAAGGTTTGGTTTTCCTCTGGGATCCATGGAGAAAGGCTGCTTTGGTGTTCCAAATCTCAGTTTTTATCCAGGTAGGAAATGTTTGGCTCCTCCCCCTGGCTGGAGCGTCTCACAATGGATGATGTAATTTTATCAATCATACAATGGGACTCAATGGCCCATTAACAGAAGATATCTCCCTGGGCGAAGGATGGGTTGTGGAAAAGATAAAGGACACTGCCCCGATTGGTTTAACAGATGGTGATAGAATACAGACTTTTGGTCACGTCCTGTATTGCAACCCTAGACAGGGGCCATTAACTGGGACAGAGGGGACAGCGCAGCAAGGACATTGCCACCTTGGCTGTGGGTGGCATCTGTGCATCATTTCAGCTGTGATGACCGAGCTGGGTGCCCTGTGTGGCACTGGCAGCATCAAGTGGCTCCCAGCATTGTGGCTTTGCTGGGGAGTGCAGCTCCAGGCACTGCCTGGTTCAAGTCCTGCCGCTGTCTGAATAGGTTTCCATTTAAATTCATTCTGATGGCTGTGGAAAAACATTTGATGAAAGATTTGTTGCGTGGCCAGTCTTGCCTTAACCTCCTGTGCTGCACTCACCTGAATGCAAGGTTTCTTTCCAGCTGTAACTGGCCCATGTAAATGTCTGGGTGTCCCTGCACTTACCTGTGCTGGTGTCCTGTTCAGTTTTATAATTTCAGAGATTTTAAACTGAAAATAGGAATATAATTTCTAAGGTCAGATACTGGGCTGAAAATGGCACATGTGGACACCTGCACGTGGGCTCTGTGGGACCTGCTTCAGGTCCCTATGATTACCTGGATCTAGCTCAGATGGTGTGGTTTATAATGGGAGCTTCAGGAATTTTTCCAGATTTCCCTTGGGCTGCTGTAAAGTACCATTTTGAAAGCCCCTTAGCACAGGATTTAATCTGGAGAAGACTGATTTGGGATCTCGTTAATGCACATAAATGTCTCAAAGGCAGGTACCAGAGGATGGTGACAGATGTTTCTGTGATGTCCAGTGACTGGACAAGGATCCACATACTAAAACATAAGAAATTTTACCTCAACACAAGGAAGAACTTCTTTAGGTTGAGGGTGGCAGAGCCCTGGAACAGGAAGGTCATGCAGGCTCCCACCACGGAGACCTTCCAAACCCTCCTGGAAGTGTTTCTGTGTCACCTGCTCCAGGTGACCCTGCCTTGGTAGGGGGTTAGATGGAAATCGTGGGTGAGCAGGTAAGAGATGCTGCCTGGAACCCTGCCAGCCTGATCATCACAAAAATCTGTAGCTGAAGCACTCAACGTGCGGGGAATTGAAATGAAGTTCAAGTGAGGCTGAGTAGGTGTTTGTTCAGCAGCTTGTTTAGACTTTAATCACGGTTAAATCTTTTAGTTAGATAATTGTTCTATCAGCTGTTAGTTTGAATTGTATTGAAGAACAATATGCTAAAACATCTTCAGTGGGAAGCAGCAGAGGAGATGAGTTTGGATTCCTTCTTGTTATTTCTTGCATATCATTGTAGCAGCTCCTGTGTTTTCTGATTACTTGACTTGCGTGGCGTGCATTTTCCTCTACAAACACTGGCTCCAAATGCACATTTACCACCACTGCCTCACACATAGCTTGGGAAGCCAGGACTCATTATCAAAGGTCAAGGCCTCTGTGTAATTTGCCTTGCATCAGGAGCTGTTGTTACACTTCCAGCTGTGCTCTGGGAATTGGGACTAATTTCCTAGTGATGATATGCCCGAGTTTTTCATTTATATAGTTTTAGGATTTGGGATCTGTGTTTCTCACAGGCTTTGCTCAACTAAAAGCCAAGTTGCTTAGTGGTTTCAAAGTCCTTGAAGTAAAGCTATATACATTTGTTTTTTAAGAAGAAATTAATTTAAGCTGTGTTTCAAGCTATGTTTTCTTCATTTTATGGCATTGCTGTGTGCTGGGACAAAGAACATTACAAGTCTAACAGTTTTTGTGTGGTCTCTCTGTAGGACACAAGCCATCACAGGAAGTCGTGTCCCCCCAGAAGCTGTTCAGTTCATAGCAATGAGCCTTGGGCTGTGCTGGGCTGGAGGCTTTCCTGTTTCCAGCTGCTTCTCTGCAGCTCCCTGGGCTGAAGCTACAGTGAGGAAGTCTGTGCACACTGCAAATCATGAGATGTACCAAATTCTCTGTGCTGCCAGGGAAGCATCCACTTATTGACGCAGCCCTTAAGCTTTTTGCTCAGTTTGCTTACCCTCATGGACTGCCAGTCTGGCTGCTGTTGGTGCAGACTGGGAATGCTGGAAAATCTGAAGTGGAACACTGACTTTGGAGACCTTGGCAAAGAAGACTCATACAAAGGAAAAGGGAAACAAATAAGCAAAAATTGATGCATTTATTGTTGTTTTTTTGGGGTTTTTTTTCCCCACAAGAAAGGAGGGCTTTGTTTTAGTTTGTGTATTTGTGCATTTTGGGATTTACCATGCAGGTGCCAAAAATAGAGTGTTCCTGGGCAGGTGGGTTGCAAGGATTTGGTGGGCTCAGTAATTCCCAAGGCTCAGTAATTCCCCACACAGACCTCATGAGAGCAGGTAGAACTGGTGCAGAAAAGCACTAGGACAGGGGCCAGAGTCCAGATGTGTGGGGCTGCCCCAGGGCACACAGCAAGCTTTGGGAATTAGAACGAGCTCCACGCTGAGCTGACAGCTGGGTCTTGCTGCCAATGAAGCCAATGGCAAAGTTCTGGCTGTTTTCAGGAGCAGGCAGGCTGAGCCAAAATTGGCTGCTGCTGTGTCTCATTTGCATGGAAGTTAATTATCTGCATCTTCAGGTTCACTTATCTTAATGGAGATGGGCATTAAATCTGGCCCCTGCTGGTGTCTCAGTCCCTTTTGGACTGGTTTCCATGGTCTCTGAGGCAGGACCCATTTCAGGTGCATTTTTGTCTTACCTCTGCAGAAAGAGCCTTGGTTGATGACAGTCCCGTTGTTGTCCCTGCTTTATTATTCAACCTGTATGGAATTGTGCTTAGAACATGGCAGTGAGGTGGAAAATCCACTTGGACAGGTAATGCATCTGCCAGACACGAAACTTGTGAGGGGTTGTCTTAATGCAGCTCTGACCAGGGTTTCAAATGGAAATGTTCTCTCTGAGCAGGCAAGGCCAGGAGCTTTGTCTATCTCTGACTTTGGCCCTCCTTTTAGCAGGGGATGGACTAGAGAATTCCAGAAATACCTTCCAGTCTAAGTTATTATTGCAACCTCTATTATGGTACTATGAATTTGAATTAGTAATAATGGTATGACATATATGAGCTCTGGGTGAATGTAATTGGAATATATTCCACAGCATCCTCATTTTTCCTCTCCTCAGCAAAAGTGAGATGATGAAAGTTTATGGGCACTTTGTATAGACAAATATTTATGCAGAGCACTTGCATAAATTGAAGTCTAAAAATCCAGTTTCTGGTTATTCTAAATGAAGCCTGCAGTGTTTGAGGTTTTTGGCTGGTTGTAGGGTTTTTTGGTGTTTTGGGTTTTTTTATAATTGCAATTTTTTATTTGTACTTGAATTCACTAATAAAAAGACTTTTTTTAAAAAAACATGTCATATGACAAATCACAAATCTGGTAATGAACATTTCAGTGAATGATTGCTCATTGCCCATGGCTCTCTAAGCTTATTTCAAGCTGTCTGCAGCTGTGATTCTGCTGTGAAACTTTTTATCATCCAAGTAAAATGTGAATTCTGATGTGGGACTTTAAGATGAAAGGGAAACCCTCTCCTTAGATAAGCAGCTAATTTTCCATGTTGGTGTTTCCAGTGGTGAGCAGCCAGTTAATCATGCAAGTCAGTGCCTTGCACTGGGGAAAACTGATGCCAACTATTTCTGCCATGTTATGGGGTGTCACTGGAGTTCGTGGGGGCAGCAGGGCAGTAGCTGGGCTGAAATGGCTTCACCATACACAGAACATCAGAAAGCAGCCCAAAATCTGGAATATTTAATGCCTTTTTCTGTATCTCATCTGAAAATACCTTTTTCTCCTATTAACTCTGCTTTCCCTCATCCATTTATTGCTTAACTAATTTCATGGATTTAATATTAAAGATTTACCATTAAGAATCAAATGCGGTTTTCCTGAAAGATGATGAAAATGATGTATCCTGTTTGCATTTGGACTGACTGTTTTCAGGTGCTCTGCTGTCCAGCTTGATTAATGGGTGGCAGGTTCCTGCTTGCTCTTTTCCTTTACTTGGCAATAGATGTGGAATAGGAAGGTAAATGAGAACCAAAAACCTCAAGTTAGATTAACAGAAAGATTAAAGTTTTTAAAGAAGAACTGCTACTGTGTGCACATGGTAACTATTAGAAAATACATGCACAGATTAAAGAAATCTGGATAAGAGTTAAAAAAAGCTAGGGAAGCATTTCCAGCGTTTTTATTTATAGAGGAAAATACCTGGTGTGGCAAGGAACAGCATTCCCTGAGCTGCTGTGAGTTAAGGACTGTGGAAGAGGTTTGTATTTAATCCTGTAGCCAAAGGAGTGCTGGAGATACAAAAAGCCAACCAGGTGAAAGGTGCATAACAAAGCAGTAAAAACTGTCCAGAAGGTAATAGGTAATATGAGGGGAAACATGCTTCAACCTATTCTGAATTACCCTAGGCTGGTTTGTACTGAATGCTCCCTTTTTCTTCCCCTCTTTGTGGCTTTTACTAGCTTCTATCTATTTCAAGGTTTAAAATATGTATATCAATTTCTTTCCTAAGCACAGGAAATCAAAGAGCTGAATTTCAGCTGTTAAGCTAAAGCAGCCTAAATAAATGATCACTGCTGCATCAGGCAGTGAGTGTGCACCCATCCATGCAGCCCTGAGAGGGGAAAATTACTTTTTTTTCATAGGAGGACTGAGTTGGTTAAAATATTTAGTAGTTCTTTCTATTCAGGCTTTATCATGAATATTCACATTCTCCTCTCAGCAGGAAGACTGCTCGGATTCCCTTTTTGGCAGAAATTGTAAAAACAGTCCCCCTCACCTGCCCCCACGTTTGGTGGGCAGCCTGTGCTGTGCTTGTGGCCAGAGGTTCGTGAGATGTTCTTGCCTGTCCACTGTTTCATTCTGTCTCCATCCTGCAGTTGCTGTTTTGGTCAGGGTATCCATCTGTGGGGTTTACCAGGATTCACCCTACACCTTCAGGATCCACTGGATGCTCAGTTTGACAGGAAGGTGTCTCCAGCCACCCTCAGAGTGCGTGGCTTTACCAGACCTGAGTGCCTCTGGACAAAAGCTGTGTTCCATAGACCTGTCTGCTCCCACTGATAGATGAGATTTATTGGAGAAGTTTTAGCAAGCCCCTCAAAGGACACACTCCTGACTGTCTGCAGGGGAGGTGCAGGAGAGCCATTTCTGACTGCAATTGTTGATTCAATTTGCCCAGTCAAAATTCCTTGGAAACACTCCTACCTTTTTGTCCTGGCAAATATAGCTTAAGACATAGAGCATCATTCAAAACACCTGAATGATCACAGTATTAGCACAGTATAAAGAGTTCTATCATTCATTGTCACCTCATTGCAGCTCAGAGAAGTGTAATGCCAAAAGTGGTGCCAGTGACAAATGCAGAATAGCTCCAGCTGCTGATGGTACAAATTGGATTCAGCTGCAGCTTTACACATGCTCAAGAAACTGGAGAGAATCGAAAGTCTGTTTAACACACTTGAGTGTTTGGGAGTAGTTATAAGGTAGATGGTATTTTATGCTTATTAATCAAGGGCTAGAGGAGAAACTCAATTGTTCAACACTGATTAAACTTGTCCTTACTGCTCTAACTAAAAAGCATCTTCACTTTGGAGCCTTCCTTAAAAAGATAATGCATCTAGGTGGTATTAAACAGAGAGTCATGTTTGGGTTTTACTGGGTAATATTTTAATTTGCAAAATTGCAAGAAGGGTGACATTTAGCTGATACAAACTGTGAGATAAAGTCTTTGGTGTGAAAAGTCCTCTCTTGAATTGACCCATTTGAGGTCAGTTCTCCCCTCTGGAATGGGCAGGGAAGCCAGGGAACAGAGGAATCATGCGAGAGGCAGGAGAGGGAGAGGCTCTCAGGCTGCTCCAGGGTCTGCAGGGGCAGAGCCCATGCCCTGGGACCTGGGAATCCAGCTTTGTCTGTGCTGAGAAATTTGGCCACTGCAGTTAAACACAAACACAGTTCCAAAGCTGTTTTAGTGAGCAGAATGGGCTCAGTTAGCAAATGGAATTCATGCTGGCCTTACACACCTCTGCTATTGGGTTTTGCCAGCAGAGAGATGTGGCAGATAGACACAAGATTATATTTTTTTTAATTCCACCAGTAGTGGAGTTTGGCAGAGCCTGGTGCAAACCTGGTGTGAGTTGCCAATCCCATGGCTCCAGGCATGTGAAGGAGGGATTGAAGCAAACACCAGACCTTTCCTGAACTCACTGATAAGCTCAATGTGGGCACTAAGCAGAGGCTAAACCTCTCTCAAGCTCCCTGCCAAAGGACTCCTCATTCCCAGAGCCATCTGGGAGAGTAAATATTATACAAACTCCAATTCTACTGCGTGGTTTTAGGAGTATATCTGCTAAATTTGGGGATGAAGGGAAGATCTCCACAGGCAAAACATGGCAAAGGAGCATCCAGAGCCTCTGCATGCTTATGTCTCTGTTGTGAATACCTTCCTGGATGGGTCCAGGGGCCATCAGATTCCCCAAGATGAAAGAAAGGATCTTAAATTATTTTTTTCTCTATCTTTCTGTGGAGTGTGATGTCCAAATCCCTTAGGAAAGGGAAATTGCATACTCTTTTTCATCGTTGGGCTTCATGAATGGGGCATTTTTTCCTGCTCTACAATGCAGCATGCTGTGTTTCTCACAGCTATTAACCTTGTAAATGTGGGTGTTTGAGACTCAGCCACTTAAGCAGCTTTAGTTCTTTCCTGGGGCTTGATATGTTTTTCCTGAAGATGCATCATTACAAAAGTTTATTCGGAGAAACTGCCATTGGCAGAGCTCTCTTCCACCACAGCCCAGGTCAGGTTTGTGATGTGTTGAGGTTTATTTTCTCATCTCATTGCACACAATTTTAAAAGTCAGGCTCTTGGACTGGGGAGGGAGAAGTCTACCCTCTTTTACCTGCTGGAATTAATGCTAACTAGAGGCTGTCAGGTGGTTATGGGATAGGGATGAATCTGAGGAAGGAATAGAACAGGGCTACTCCACAGCAGTGTGCTAGCAGAGCCAGCTCCCTTCACCTTCTGCTCTTCAGGAATTTCTGTTATTAAAATAGAAAACAATGAAAGCAAAGAAAAATGGCTCTAGGCTACTTAATTAGTGAGTCTGTGGCAAGTGCAGGAGGTCAGAGCAGTCCTTGAGACATTAATGTTTATTTTTCAGGGCAATTTTTCTTTTCTACTCTGTTCCTTCCCAGGTGAATGTGTGGGTTAAAACTCTGCATTGCTTCTAGAAGAGAACAGCTGCAGCAGCTTGATTCAAACCTCTCAGAAAGCTTCAGTGCCACCCCAGCCTTGTTTGGGGGGTATGGATTGTGGGATCCCAGTGGAGGATCTTGCTCGGCTTTGTGCTGCTGTTGGTGTGGCTTCTCTGCCTGGTGACACATGGCATGAGTTCTTCTTGTGTTGTGAATACCACACCCACCTCTTCCTGTATTCAATTTTTTCCTCTACTTTTCCTTGTCTTTTAACATTTTTACTGTTATTCCTTAAAAATAAGAAGAAAGAATGACTACAATAGATAACTCTATGTATATACCAACTCCATAATTCCCCAACAATTTAATAATCCAAAATGCTACTTACTTGCCACATGCAGACCTCATCCACCAGCAAGTTGTTCTGCTGGACTCTCTGCCAGCAGCACCCAGCAGTGAATGAGTGTGAAAGTGAGAGGGATGTGAAAGAAAACACACAGAACATTGTGTTTGTCTAAAAGCACAAAAGAAAGTTCCCCTAGAGTAGAAAGAGTGTTGGATTGTCCTGGGTCATTCCCATTCCCAAGAGAAGTGCTTCAGAGAGAGCCAGAGTGGCTCTGCCACCCAGGTATTCTCCAGGGTATCTGAGTTATCAACATGATTGGAAATTGTCCATGGTGCAAGGGGCAAAACCCTGTGACCCCATGCGCTGATGAGAAAATGGAAAGTTTTGCTTCATTGCTGGGTAAGGAAAATCAGGAAAGAAATGTCAAAGGAAGGCTGAAAAGAATGGCAAATAATTTACTTGCTTTACGAGCCAGGAAAGACTTGTGGGACATTCAGAGGAGTTTGTTGGATGAGATGCCACCTCCATGTCTCAGGCCAGCTCACTTGCCTTGTGAGCAGAGCTGTGGTCCCTGGGAGATCAAAGCCATGGAGCACTGGTGCAGCCTTTGCTGTTCCCATTCCACTCAAAAGGCAGAATTTTCTTTTCCCATTTTAATTGGTGCCTCTGCTGACAGCAGCATTTGCCCAGGCAGAAGTTGTTCTTGCAAGAATTACATTCCTTCTCTAAAATTGCTTCCACCACTGATTGCTTAAATACAATGGCTGCCACACTAGCTCTTAAATGAGAGCTGCTCAGAGAGCAGCTCAAGAGGTCTCCAGAGAAGCAGCAAATAAAAAGTCTCTTCTGTTTCTGGATCCCTGCTCTGCTCTGAAGCAGGGCTGTGAGCCAGCAGGGTGGGGGGAGCCCTGGCTGCAGATACAGAGCCAAGCACTGGGCAGGCTGGCTGGGCTAGCTCGTGCTGAGAGCTGGCTTGCTCCTTCTCCCTCCATGCTTGGCTTTCCTTTTGGTTTTAAAAGCTCCCTTTGGAGCCAAAGCAGCAAATTGGAGGCCAGTTGTGTGAAGACAGTGTGGGGAGAGACCTGGAGCAGAGCAGTGGCTGTGAGCTGGGATGTGACTGCAGGAGATGATGCCTGCAGGAGAAGGAGAAAAAAAAAAAATAAAAGCTTTGGGTTGGGAATAAGGTTGTTCTTTACTGCCTTGGCTGCCAGAGGGATGCTGGGGGTTGAGATCTACTGAAAAACAGAGTTTTTCTGGCAGAGGTATGCAAGCCTCCTGACTACACCCCACTGCGAGGAGGATTTGGCACCCAAACAAAGCAATTCTGTGCTGAGGCGTTCTCTCCCAAAGATTTGTCTGAGGGGAGAAAAATAAAGGGAAAGAGAAGAAAAACAGCCAGCAGAAAACCCTTAGAAAGAGCAACTCCTGGTTAATGCTGCACTGCAAACTTTGAAAACCAGTGGTGGCAATGGCAAGGTGCTGCAGGAGGAGGAGAGCAGCTTGGACTGCAGAGCTCCAGGTTTGCTGCAGACACCTGGGCCAGCCTGCTGGCAGCTGGGTGAAAAGCCACGTCTGAAAATGCAGAAGTGGAAATGTCATGGTGTGAATCATGGGACAGGTGACAGCCCTCCAAATGTTCCAGTGACACTGCTAAATAGGAGGCCCAAGGTTTAAGGGTGCCTGGGGAGAGGAGCCTGCTCCTGGCATTTGGTGAACAACTACAGGGCTGTCACACGGGCATGCAGTGACAGCACAAGGGGGGATGGCTTCCAGCTGAAGGATGGCAGGTTTGGATCAGATATCAGGAAGAAAACAGGGAGATGCTGGCAAAAAAACTCCAGAGAGCCCATTTTTTATTTGCAAAAAACCCTTTGAATAGTTCTTTTCCACATCCATGCAGATTGAAATATTATTTTTTCAGTAAGGGGGTAGAATTAGCAAAATTTAATTTCTGACTCTGAATCTATCAGATTGTAGGAAATGGAAGCAAAAAATTAATTTTAAAAAAGGAATAGAATGGTTGTTTGCAAACATGATGCTGATTTGATATTATTTTCTATTCTCAAATCCAGCATGTAGACTTTATTATCAGCCAAACAGATTATGCTGTCTGTAAGCCTAATAATGGCTGCTGTACCCCTACTGCATATCTCCCGACAAATTTTGATTGCTGCTAAGAAGACATTGCTGGAAATTCAGGACTAGGATTTCAGAGAACACTGATTTTTCAGCAGAATGTTGAAGAGTTACTGTGAGCCACCAGTCTAAGGCTGATGTTATTTATATCCTCCATGTCTGGTACAAGTGATAAATCTGCAAAGACAGTGAGGATCATATCCTGCAGCCCATATTGTAAGGGCATTCCATACCCATATAGTGGAAACTAATGTTTATTTCTCCTTAATTAAATACTCCATTAGCCACAGATTGTGTTAAAATATTTAAAAGGAAGTAATGTAATCAATATACCAACTGTGCCACTGTAAACATGTCTCATATGCAGTCAGTGCCAGGTTTTCTTTCTTTGCTGAATTGTGAGTGCTTTGAAAAGAGTAGATGGAACATTGTGGGTTGACATGATCTGTAAATGCAAAAATAGTATTTTTTTCTCGACTCTCATGAGGGCACTTCAGCAAGCTGGTGTCTTGGTAATGCTCAGTATATATTTTTTGGTAGGCAGCATTTCTCCTAAAATCTTCATCTGCCTCTTAGGTATGTTTGTGTGTGTGTATGTGCATATAGACAAAATTATTATCCAAAGGATTTTGTATTTTGTGCTCTCTTTGGGTTTACTCTTCATGTTGATTACATTTTTTTTGTTTTTGTTTTTGTTTTTGTTTTTTTTTTTTTTTTGTTCTTCCTTGCTTGGGCTAGAAGCTGATGGCACCACTGCAAGGTGTTGGTGCAGTGAGAGGTTTCCTCTTGCAGGGGCCTGGGTGGGATGGGTGAATGCCCAGCTACTCCCTTCTCCCTTTCCACGGGGATAACAGGCTCCTGGTCCTGCTCCTGTGGGGCCAGGATGGCAGAAGAGGCTTCACATCTCAGAGACACCAGGGCCTTTCCAAAACATGCCCAAAATAGAAGGGAAGGGAGGAGAAGCCTGGCAGTAACCAGGTGGAGAAGTGCAGAGATTATTTTCTACTTCAGTCCTTAGGGAACCAGGTTAAAATCAGGCTTTAAACCACTGAGGAAATTAATGCTTTTTTCCCCCATTAATAAAATAAATATTCTGCAGACCCTCCTTTCCCTTACTGGTACTTGGAGCAGCTCAACCAGAAGCATAAAGGGTCTGATTTAGTGTCCACATGTTCTCAGCAGGTACTTTCTCTCCTCTTGTTATTGCCTTGCAAAGTGTCCATTGTACTGAAGTAATCAAGGGGAATTTTTGCAGCCACTTTCTTTTCTCAGAAAAATATCCCTAGCAGTGTGATGATAGAAAAAAAAAAGTCTTTTGTGAAGATAATCTCTCAGTTGAATTAGTTTACATGTGCTTTTAATGCCAAGAACCTCCAATGCTTAAAAATAATAAAAATGAAATGTCAAGCAAATAAAAGTTAATTAAACACACAGTGAGAGAGGCTTAATTTTAGTCCTAAAAGGAGCTGAAGCCTTTGCAGAACATCTCTACAAAGGTAACAAAATCCCTCACTGCAAGGTGTAAAACATCCCCCACTCCCTAGCAAGAAATGAACACAGCACCTGAAGAGGATCTGTACTGCAGACACCACCAGATGTGGAAGAGGTCGTTTGCTGGGGAGCTGGGGAAATTAGGAAGCAGTGAACTCACACAGGCCCTCCATGAATTCTTGTGTATTATCAATATTCTTGAAAATCTTCATGCAGAAAAAGCTCTGAGTTATTCCAAGCCCAATGCAACACAAGATTTAAAGGTCAGCTCCTTTTCCCATGGCAGTCCATGGAGGTGTGTGTTTCACTGGAAGCCAGGCTGAGCTCTAGGCTCTTCCCAGAATGTTTTTGGTTTTTGTTTTAATTCCAGCATATCAACCATTGGTTTTAACCAATCCTGGGAAAGGACTTGTTTTGCTGTTAAGTAAAGATCAGGTGATATTTGAATTACTGCTTTGGCCCTTTCATTTCCAAAGACTATGAACACGTTTGCAGTAGTTTCCCCACATAAGAGGTTTATATACCCCATATCTTGTCTGGCAGGATTGGCCATCAGTCTTCCCTGATGCTGTCTGTTGTCCCAGTATCTCCAGTGACTGAGCAAAGTGCTGGATGCTGCATGCTCATTCCAGATTTATCAGTGCAATTTGCATATACTTAATATTTGTGCCTTGAATATTATCGGTTTATTAACTTTTTTTTTGGGGGGAAGGTCATTACTCTGCTTTATGGAGGTGTTTAAAATGTGCAGAACTTGATGTCTACACTTTGATTGTATGCATAAAACTTGTAGGAAATACTGTAATAAAGTTTATAGAGCAGACAGTAAATGTCTTCATGTTTGGAAGGAATTTAATGTGCTTTTTGTTTTCTAATGAGTGGTTCATCCATGTTAAGAAAAGAATTTCCATTAATCAGGGTGTATTTCAGCTGCAACCCGTGTCTGTGTGGGTAGGTACAGGAGCAAGTATCACTTTTTGTGAGCCTAGGTTGCTTCTGGGAATTTTCCACCAGAGCTCCTTCAAGCCGTGGTCTCTTCTCTCATATATCATGCAATTTTTCAAATTTTCTCTTTCAGCAAGCAAGCAAACATAAAACCTGGCAAAAGCTTAGTGCTGAAAATGTTTTCATTCTACATGCTGGTAAGATATCGTTGTGTCAAAAAGATTAAAAAAAGGAATTTTGCTTGTTGGAGTAAGAGAACAAATCAGAACGGCATGCAGTAATACAGGGAAAATTCTCCTGCCAGATGCAATGTATCCATCCAAACAGATCTTTGTGTTTGATCATGCAATGCTGGTGATCTCCCACGGCTGCTGAGGGTGCAAGATGAGGAAGGATTGGACTGGCCAAGGTTAAACAATCTTTCAATCCTCCTCTGGTATTGAACTCTGAAATAGCCTAAAAGATCCGTAGTTTATCTTTCATATATAGAGGTCTGTAGTGACTTATTTTCAGTTTGTGTGTTCTGAACTAGTGAAAGAAATGAATGTTGTGCAATTAATTCATTTATCAATCACATTCAGTAAATGGATAGTCTGATCTGAAACACAGAGGGAGAATTAAACAGATTAATGTCTTTTCTCAGCTGAAGCAAAAGAAGTGATCAGAGCTGGCTGAATTAACCTCAAAATGAATTGACACCGTTTCTGCAGACACAGGGAGTTTCTGTCATGTTTGGGGTCATGTTATTCAATCTCCATGAAGCAGTCAGGCATGCTGGCAAAGCTGGAACTTTTCAGAACATCAGCCTGTGTGGTAATTCACGCCAGCCTGCCAACATCCATCTTTTATTGGCCTTTATCTTTTCAGAGGAGGAGGAATGACTTGGTGTTTTCATCCCTCTCTGTCAGTGCTCAGCCATTATGGGAGAAACTGTTGATGGAGCCAAGGTGTTTAATTCACAGATCATAGGAGTGCAGCAGGGAAATCCCCCTCCCTCCCTCAGAAGGAGCCTCCATCTGCCTCAGCCAGGAGCCCAAGCACTGCCTGCCGCACTCAGGGGTAGCAGGAGGGGAGCTGACACATTGACAGAGCTCTGTTCAGAATTGGGGCCTCCCAAAGGGAGGTGTTTTCTGGGCAAGCTGAACCAGGTATGGTCCTAGAAACAGACACTGCTGGAGGTAGAACACATTCCATGAGCCAGGCATGCCTTATCTTTATCCCATCACTTACTGGAAGGGGCTGGCACACCACTGAACTCACCTTCCTGGTGCCCCACTGCTGGGAGAGGGGGTAACACCTGCTGTAGGAGTGGAAAGCAGAGGGGACAGTGGCTGAGAATTTGGGAGGTGCAAACTGAAGGACTTGAGTTCCTGGTGAGCTCAGAAAATGCATTCAAATATGCCAGTGGGGTGCAGGCTTGTTGTCAGYTCCTTGTGGTGGGAGCCAAAATTTAAAGAGACCTGAAAGGTCTGGTTTTGGTTCATCTGACCCTCTGAACTGGTGAATGCAACAGGGATAAACATCCAGGAGAGAGGAGCCTGCACTGGGCAGAGGCAGTGACTTCTCTGCCATGAGTGGTGGTGCTCAGGTGCTGCCCAAGCCTCCTGTGTCACCTCTCAGGAGCCAGGCAGAGGGGACAGGAGCAGCCAAGCTGCTCCACTTGGCTGCCACCTCCCTTTTCCTCCTGAGAGAGCTCACAGTGAGTAGAGCTCCCAACAGCAAGAGCCTGCCCGGAGCTGAGCAGACTGTGCAGAGCAGGGACAGAGCTGTCCCTGCCAGCCCTGCTCCCCTCCCTGCCTGGCTCCCAGGGATGTGCTGCCAGCTCAGCTGTTCCTGGTGCCAAGATCTGGCTTCACTTTTGTGCAAGCAAGTTACCCTCTGAGAACACAGAACTGCAGAGCTAATCTCTGTTCTTAATTTGCCATTAAAGTTTATTTTCAGCAAATTATTCAAAATATCCACAGTACAGCTGTTCCACATTAATCTCTTCCTTCTTGCATTTTTTCCCTTTGGCAGGAGGCAGCTTCTGTCTCTCTGTTTGTTGCAGGGCCATGTACAAGAGACAGGAGCCTGATGAGCACCTGGGGTAGGGAGAGAGTCTGTGGAGGTGGGTTTTACCTAACAGGGACTTTGAGAGGAGGTGGGGAAGGGTAACCCATCACCTGAGATATCCCTGGAGAACAGCTACACCAGGCTGCTCTGAGAACTGGGGAGAGAGGGCTCAATCTGAATTATCCTGCCAGCCTCATCACTAACAGCTGAAAAGGCTGTGCATGGGCCAGCTCATTTCCTTTACAAATGACAAAAGGAATTAAAGCTGAATATTTCCTGAAAATCAGGTTAGTGCTCTGTTAGTCACTGGGCAACAGAGGGTTGCCTCTGGGTAACAGTACAAGGTGAGAAATTTGGTTTTAACTTTTGAAATCGCCCTTTGGGCAGATAAAAAATGATGCTACAATAGCTCATTGATACTGTAGTCTTGAAAATAAGTTCTCTTTGCATAGGTCCTTTAGACATTAAATTATGATTTGAATTCACCATTAACTATGATTTAATTATTTAATATTTGTATTAAATCATAATATTTTAAAGTAATATTTATTTATAATATATAATAATTATTTAATTCTGTTATTGAATTAATTACTAACTGTAGTGGAATATTATTAACTACTACTTGAATTCACTACTAGCACAATACAAATTTATGCCTTTGAATAGCACAGGCCCAATTTGTAATGGGAAGTCAATTTGTCCAGGTACTTTTAAGTACCTGGTTTGCAGTTGTTGTCCCCTTTCTCAACCCAGTTACTCAGAAACATGCCTGCACTACTGTGATATTTTTTAAAAAGTAATTTATTTTTCTGAGCAGCTCTCTCTTCCCCTGTTAACAGACTCTAAAACAGTTCAAAGCAGAAGGTGAATGGGCATTCAGTCAAAGTGGGGAATGTCAAATGTGTAAGCTGGTAAGCGTTGCACACCTCAAGATGGAGAGTTTAGCGCAGACAAGAACTGGAAAATATGTACAGCATCATTTTTCCTAAAAATTTAAGAGTGAACTCTTCTGACCATCCATCCTGTGTGTCATACTGTTAGATGCAGCATAATATAGGCAGTACCAGAACTGGGAGGGAAATACTTGTCTTATCAGAAAGTCTATCTGGTTGGAAATTAGGTTCATCTATTGCGTTTTTTTAAAAAAAATCATATGATCTTGGGCATTCAATAACCTGAAATCCATGGGGTGTTTCAAAAGGGATATTTTCTTGTTCATTAAATCCCACTGGAATCTAAGACAGAGCACTGTGTCTTTCAACCAGAAGTGTGTGGCAGTGCTGTTTGGGGAGTGGAAGCCATGTACAATAACGCTGAATTAGGACCAGTCTAGAAAAAAATACATTTGAGCAAATTTCATGTCTGTTATTTCAGACTCCTCTTAGGACCAAAACACTCATGAGGTACTTGGATGGGAAAAGGGAGGCAGATCCTGATTTCTCCTCCCTCATTTGGCTGAGAAAATGCTGCACAGTAAAGGTCAAATTTTCTTCAGCTGCTTTGAAAAAGCAAAAGGAAAAGTGAAAGAAAAGGGCAGCAGATAAAGATACACAGCAGATGGGGCAACGTGGTGCCTTGAAAATCAACTTCATAAAATACATCTTAAATGGAGGAAGGATTAAGTTGGGAGGATGGCATGTAAAAGCAGAGAAAAGAGGGGAGGGTAGAGCAGGAAAATGCAAGTGCAGAAAGGCAGAGATGTGGCCAATGTTTCAGGAGGTAGATCTGGTGCCTCCCAAGTTTATGGGAATTTTTTGTAGGATTCCATGGAGCCAACATTTCCATCTTTTAGCTGGTGGTGCCATGTTTTGAATCATGAGCAAGATGTTTTACTCCATCTGAGCACAACTTGCAGTGAATAATAACACATCTCCCAGAACCAGAGGTGATGAAATAGCCTTTAATGCGTTTGTACCTTCCCTTTAGCTCAAAAATTTAACCTTGGTCTCTGAACCACCCACTCTCAGAATCATGTCCTCCAAGCAAATTTAGTTCCTACCCTTTTAGGTCTGTGTGAATAGCTACAGGAAGAGAAAACCCTCCTGATTTTCCTGTCTAGAAAGAGTGGTTGGTAAGCATAACCTGGGATAACAGACCTCTAAAGCTTTTCTTGTCTTAAATCTGTTCCAAAGATCGGAAAAAACCTACCAGATATCGATTTTGATAAAGTGAATGAGAAAGTGTGGTTCAGGTACAATTTTATTAAATACATTTCTACATTGGTTAGTCAAAATTAATTAGAGGCAGTAAGAGGAGCTTTTTAAAAAGACACAAAGTCCAATTCGAGCCCCTGCAAATGAAAGAAACTTCAAGAATTTAAAATATGTTGCATTCTTTCTGCAGTTTTAGTTCTATATTGGTATTTTTGGTTCATCTTGTTGTTCTGAGCTAAAGGGTTCATGGGTCTAGGAGCAAGGAGAAACCTACTGGGGGAAAAGGAGGCTCTCCGGAGGATTTGTAGGAAGGTGGATTTTCTGACATCCAGGTTGTTGTGGAGAGCTTCTCCATCTCCCCAGTACTCCTCACTGAGACCAGGGCTCTGTGTGCAAAGTTCAGCACCCAAATTCCTGCCCCAGCCACGAAGTGTTGGGCTGCTCTGAGGACCCTTTGTGGTTTTTGTGAAAATATGGTCTGAAAGCATGTTTCTTCCATTTGGATGAGGAATGGAAATGCTTTGGAATCTCAGACAATGCTCAGGTTAAATCACACCCTGCTGAAAGTACAGGAGCTCCCTGTAGCACCTATCAAACAGCACAGCCAGAATGTGCCCTTTCTTTAGGCAGGTGGACTCTTTCCTGAACTGTCCTTCTCTGTATTGTCAGAGCAGAGCTGAATCTCTCCAGGTAAAATGGAAATAATTTCCTCTTGACACAAGTTTATCCTGATGTAAGGCTTAATTGATAGCTCGCAGGGCACTTGTGTTTTCCAGGCTGTTGGTTTTGCTGTAAGCACAAATTTACTCAGTGATGAGAATATTTTGACAACTCTGCCTATCTGTGCTCAGGAACTGCAGTTTGGTGTGAATTTTCAGGGTGTGTTGACCCAGTTTTAAAGTCTAAAATGAGCATGCTCTAGATTGATATGGAAATACTGTTGTTGGCAAAATAAAACAAAGAAATTGTAAATAATCAGAAGTAGAGTACATTATGCACAAGAACTTTCAGGAGAGTTTTGCTTAGCTGGCAGAGGTGTGGTTTTGTCCTTAGACTTTCTCCAGAAAGTAATTTTTAAAACATGATGCAATTCAGCTTGAAGAAACTTGTCATTCTGACCCACTTGCATGTCCTCATGGAAACCTCTCTTCAGCAAATCCCTGCCTAGCTGTAAACACACAAAAATCAACATGTCAAATCAAACAGAATTAGTTTTCACATGTTACTTCATTATTCCTTTACCATCCCAAGTCTAATAAATGTCTCATTTCGCGTTCTCTCTCACTCATATTTGTGGTGTTTATTTTTATGTGCTTATCAAAGCTTATTTTTAGGCAACTCGTGGCTCATTCTTTAAGAATAAAGGAATTCTTTTTGGAGTTTTTTTGTGTTGTTGTGTGAGCAGAGCTGGGAAGCCTGTGCTTGTTTTCTTTAGAGGATGTAACAAGTTAGCTTCTTCCAAAATATTGTGCTCTGGGGACTGTGATTGGAGGAAACACGAGAGAACATTTGAATGCATTACCAGATCTCTGCAGTACATATGTGTGTTTTCTGTGTATAGAACACTGTTTTAAGCAGAAGTGTTCAAACCATTTTGCTGCAAATTCTCCTGACAGTGTGTTTGTGCTGTCCATACAGTCAGAAAAAAACATTTACATGCTGGAATATAGTTGATTTTGTACATGATTTGAATGTGGAAAAACATTTGTACTAATTATACACACACAAAAAAAGAAAAAGCAGTAAGGAAGTTCTGTGTTCGTCTCTTTTATTTTTGCGATCCAAAATCTGGCTATAAATAAGAGTGCATTTGCTTAATAAAGAAGTGCTATCACTTTGCTTCACCATTTCCCTCTTAGGTAAAATTAGCTGTGTTGCTAAGCCATCCAACTGCAGCTGAAAGGATAACAATGATGAGCCCAGCTGTGCCCCTCGTGCTCCCACAGAGCTGCTCCTGCTCCCTGCTTCATCACTGCCTTTTGTCTCTGCTCATTGAGGAGCACACCAATTATGGTATTGCCATTAAATATAAATTTTCCTTGGCCACTTTTTATTCCAGTAGTGCTGGGAAGGTGACATGGATACCTGCTCATAGCTCCTCCCCAGAGCCTTTTTGACAGGGGTAGAATGAGGAGTAATAACTGGATTATTGCTGCTGTATGAAGGCAACCAATTACTGGTTGAAGCAGGTAATTATGATGCTGAACACAGCTAGGAAAGTTAACATCTTGGCGACTAGTTGAAATTTAAAATAAAACCTCACCCCCGTGATGTTCTGTATGTAGACAACTGAGCAAATAGCGTTTGCTCAAGCCAAAATAATAAATTTGGATCAGACTTTCCTTGCTTTGGGATAATAAGTGTGGGATTTCACATCTGGCCTTTCAAGCTGGGCTTGTTTTTAAAAAAGCATCATCAATAAATTCTTTTTTTAATTTTTTTTGTACTAAAGCCTTCAGAAATTGCTTACCAGGATTTTGCAGCGGGGTGAATATTTTCTTATGACTTCTGACTTTGGCTTGATGAGTTTCCTGTTCACCCTGATAGCTTTCAAAATGGAAGGGAGAGTCTGAAATGACAAAAACAGCGAGGAATAAAAATTGTGTTGGCAACTGCAAGCTGTGTGAACATTCAGACCGCCCCAAATGTGGGTGTCTGCAGAGTTACTGCAGAGAACAGCAATGTTCATAAGCAGATTACTGAGTCATGAGCATGTTTTGAATGTGATTACAAGCAGAGAGACAGAATTAGTCTTTGATTTCCATAAAAAATTAATGAGAGAGACAGACAGGGACAGACAAATTGGAGAGTTCATTTGGTTAATTTTCTACCCAGCAGCTATTGTAAATGTTCCTCCTATTTAGCAAAGAAAGATACTAAGTCTATATTGGTTGTGTTGGCCAAGAAAAACTATTAGTGTGCTGAAGGTTTACCTGGGGGCAAACTGTCACAAATTTAAAAAGTGGCAGTGTGCTCATTTTGGGACATTTTGATGCATCTTTCACAATTGCAATCAATTTAGAGCTCCTTTGGAAATTATGTTTGGCTTCTGTGCTCCTGAACCAGCTCTGTCTTCGTGTGGGCACCAGTGGATTGACTCCCTCCCTTGAAAGTAAAGTCTGGTAGTGTTTTAAGAGGTACTAGTGAAATTCTGCCCTGCTATAGATGGGATAAGGTGGGATGAAATCATCATTAATGCTACAGATGCAGCAAGTGCTACATCTCTAGGATATAATTTTATTTCTTTTATTTTTATAATCTTATTCATGGCTGCAGGGCAGTTTATAATTGAGATGATACAACCCCAGCAGTGGGTCTGAAGCAGGGCTGTGAGGTTCACAACCTTTCCCATGGATTCTGGTTTCAATCTTCCAAGACCTAGCTACTGACTTTAGCCAATATTTAAGCACATTTTACCTCAGCCATGCTCCCTCAGCTTGCACTCAAGGCAGCCAAAATGCCACCATTTGGCAGAAATATCTACTGT
Source organism: Turdus rufiventris (assembly GCA_013186435.1). Taxonomy (NCBI): domain Eukaryota; kingdom Metazoa; phylum Chordata; class Aves; order Passeriformes; family Turdidae; genus Turdus; species Turdus rufiventris. The sequence goes on along the minus strand of PYHW01010766.1, from coordinate 2,169,756 downwards.
TCCAGATAATTTGTGAGGAACAAAGAGTTCTGATATTGTCTACAAAATGGAATTTGCTCTAATTTGCACTAAGTACCAATGAACATTTTTGCAGAGATTTCTTATCCAGATCTAATGTCCTGTATTTAGACTATTTACAGATGGTTAAACGATGACATGATGAGTTCATCCCCTATTTAAATGCAACTCACAACAGAACATTGGAAGCTATACTTTAAAAGGAATGATTGCCCTGACTATAGAAGACTTTGTTCCCATGGAAAATGGCTATGAAACTTGTGTTATTTAATTGTTTTCAACTTCTTCTTTCTCTCTTTTTTTTTTCTTTAGATCTTGCAAAATGCTGACTTTTCAATGAGAGGCAATAAAACTGCTGTAAAGCTTATGATGGAAATGGGCATATCTTCTGTCTGGGTGTAGCCAAGAGATATTTTCTCTGCACAATAACAATAATACAGATTCAGCTTTAGAGTGAGAATATTTAGTATGAGTACATTAAGGTATTCTAGTTGGCTTTGAGATGAGATATAGAAAAACTCAGGTCCACTGTGTATTGAGAGGAACAGCCTACCATAGTAAACAAGGTGCTGTTTCTTTAGATATCTTGCAGGATTATTGGCAGGTAAGACATGTTTAGTTTCTGCTTTTATATTCTCTGTTATGGTAGTGTCTGCATCAGCATCTTTGTGTTACAAAAGTACCATAAATAATTCATATCTTTATTTAAATAAATGTGGGTTTATTTCCAATTGGCATGGAAAAGACCTTTATTTTCTGTATCATTGTGCGCAGTTGTCATACCACCCCTTATTTCAAAATGTTTGTGAGTCACTTAGAACACATCAGTAAATCATGCTGCAGCAAACTTAGCTTGAAATTTAATTAGATGATGAACAATCGTAGTTCAGTACTTTCCTAATAAAATGCATCTCACTGCAGACAGTTTACATGGCATTGTCACCTCACCTGAACCCATTGTTCCTGAAATAACATGGCAAAACATGGAGCAATTCTGTTGACTGTGCTCTGTTGAGTAACAGGGCTCGTTGAGAGTCATTCTAGATTAGCTAGTGATGTGTAACTCAGCAAAGCAGGAAAGAGCATAACTCTGGCAATCCTTGCTCCTGTGGGATGGGAACCACATTAAAAATAATCTCCATGGTCAGCAGGACTGGCCTGGGTAAAGGATTCACTTAGTTATGTGAAGAGAAATCAAATGGGTAAATTAAAGCAATCAGATGTGGGAGGCAGCTCCTGCCACACTCAGCACTATATAGCTGGAACACAGACCCTTCATAGTCACATTAGTTTTAGCTAGAAAGATGCATATCTACATGAGTTAGAAGATAATAAAAAGTTCCACAGATTAAGGCATGCAGGGTAGGTCAGAGCAGAATGGAAGCGCAGGCAGGAGAAAGCAGCTCAGCCTAGAGGGAAAAAAAGTGAAAAGGAACACGTGCTTTGATTTCATATTGCAAAACCTAAAAAGACCTCAAAAAAAAAAGAGTAAAAACCCTGCTGACCAACTCATGAGGAAACAAACAGTCTTTCAGTATTTTTAGTTTTCCTGTTTCCAGGGAAAAAGGAACACAGTGACTAGGATTTTCCTTAACATTCTCTTCTGGTTTTATGATCATGGGAAATTGTTTCACTGTTTTTCTTATATGTCTTTCTGCACTTTTTGTTCAAGTCTCTTAGTGAATATTAGACTGTCAGTCTTTCCTTATTGTGGATAAGAGTGTTTCTGACAAAATTTATCTCTTGTGGAATTACTCACATCCAGATCTCAAGTCCTAACTCACTGGTAAGAAAGAGTAAAACCTGGGTCTTGTGAGTGGACCTGAAAACCTGCCAGGAACAGGGTGCCGGAGAGGAGCCATTCTTTGGAGGTGTCTTGGAGACCATTCCTCCAGCTGGGGTGGAGCTGCAAATAATGGGAACAGGGAGCTGCTGCCTCTCAGAGGATGCCTCTGAACTCTTAATCTTGTGATTTATTGTGCACAGTCTGTCTGCTTCTCTTCTTCTATAAATATTATAACTTCTCTTCCTCTGCTAAAACCCCTAACCTAAAATATGTCAAATGGTCTAAGCCTTGATTATATATGCCATCAACCTTTCTTATTTAGAAAAGAATATCAGTGTCCCCTGTTTGTCTAATGAAGGTTAAGTTTAACCTTCAGGGCACAGTGCAAAGAACATCTGTTTATTCAGTCTTCTAGCCTGGGGTCTGAGAAGCACAGTTTGTATTTGGAACCTCTAGCTGACATTTGTTAACTCAGTTTGCACACATTTTAATGTGGTTTTCTGTACCCCAAGGCACTTGTTTGGAATATAACATGATGGGATATAAGTGTATATGTATGTATGTATATATATGGCCAAATGATTATTTTCGAAGTTATTCTTATTGGAATATGAAGGAGAAAAAGAGTTTTTGAGATCTTAAAACCCTCAGAGGCCACCAAGATTTTCATTGAGATTGGGTTGTGGCACTGGACACACTGGAATTCAGCAGCATAGGAAGAAGAGAAAGAAGAAAAACACCAAATCGGAGTGGTCTAAGCACTTTTTTTGCCTCTGTGCAAAGCTGCTGTTGGGTGGTGACCTGTTTGCTGGGGCATGGAGGAGCCCAAACTTCTGTAAATGGAATCTCCCAGCATCCAAACCTCCTCTGCCTGAGTGGCTCATGGCCACATGGGTGTGTCACTGTCAGATAAACTGCAGAGCATCGAACCATGCACTGGCAGCAGTGCTTTGGGTGGGGACACAGCTGTGCCCCACATGTCACAGGCTGCATCCCTGCCTGGGGGGACACCTGGCCCCTCTGGGGTGACCCAACACCCTGTGAGATCTCTCAGTCCCACACTGGGTGTGATTTCCTATCTGTCAACACAGTGCTGCAAGAGATTGCAGAAAAA
>PYHW01010766.1:2138598-2166548 GCA_013186435.1 Turdus rufiventris | reverse complement strand
TTATCTAGCAGCAGGAGCTTATTATCTGGTGTGACACTGTTATCTGCCAGGAACTGTGTATCTGTACCAAGCTGAAGACAGATACATTCAAACACAGAGAATTCTGAGTGTTTCTGATGGCTGAGATAACCGAAAACCTGTTTAAGGGTTCAGTACAGTTTACTTAATGACATCAAATATTCAAACGTGCTTCTTTATTGCACTGCAGAAGCAAAATGAGGCTTCTTAAGATGCCTTAAAAAAACTAGAAATGAAACAAGAAACTTTTGAGATAATGTTAATATAGGTGCTAACATAAAGCCTGGTCTTTATTGGAGGTCTCCAGGGGCAAATACAGAAAATGTCCACAAAAGCCCACCCTCCATGGGGATGCATACAGTTTTATAAGTTTATTAAATTAGCATAATTGACAAAAATCACCAGTTAGGAGCACAGGTGGTGATGCAATTCCTCTCCAGTTCAAGCCCCTTCTAATTCCTCCCCCCTCAGATGGAAACTGAACCTATTGAGGAAAATGTGTCTTGAAGAGCTGTTTTTTGGCCTTTATTCCCAGGGAGAACCAAGATAGGATAGGGGCTTTGGAATATATTTTGGAATATATTCTGTCTATTAGGGCAGGGAAAAGTACTGGGAAAACTAGCTATGAATGCAATAATAGGCTACAGAGTTACGTGTGAAGAATACAGAGAATATATAGGAGAAAAAAAGGCAAAAATCAGTACAGCATCACAAGGATTTGCATACAGAGACCTCAGAGAGAAATGGATGTGTGTGTGCAGAACTGAACCCTGCCTATAGTACCCCTCTTGAAGCTCTTCACTTTTCTGTAGCAGTGCTCCTCAAGGAAAAAAGGAAGTTATTGCTGTGCCCCTTTTCAGACGTTTTCATTCCCAAAGATTTAAATGACAAACTCTCAGTTCTGTTCCTTTGCAAGGTTGATCCCATTGGCTCTGGCAGCCCCTCACTCCCTCTATGCTGTCAGATTGGAGCCCTTCATGTGCTGCTTACATTTCCCTGCACCCTCTCCTTGAACATCTCCCTGGCAGCACAAGGGCTCTGTTACCTTTTGGTCAGGTCCCAGGTGACTGTTCTTGTGTTCTCCACCACCTTGTGGGCAAATAACTGTTTCCTTCTCCGAAGCTGGAGCACGCTCGTGATCTTCTTCCACGGCATGACTCTGGGAAGAATTTCTGAAACAGCAAAGTCTTGTATCTCTTTCTGATAGAGCCACTTCATGAAGCCCCAAACCATTTGAAGGATGCCTCTAATTTCCATTTTCTAATTTCTGCAATAACATGCTGTGGGAAAAGTCATCTGGATATTTCTCTTGAAGCAATAAATGAAGATGTCTTTCAAGATGTCCTCTGAGCCTGTTTCTGTAAATGTCAAAAGCTCCTGATGAATCTGCCCTCCCTAACAAAAAAGTAGTTTGCTTTCAGGTGTTACTGAACATTTTGCCCTGCAAGAAGGTCTTGTGCCTTCCTGGTCACAGGCAAGCAAGAGCATAAGCATTTTGTCCTTGGCCTGATATTTAGGCATATAAAATTATCACCTCCAGAGATGAAGTATTTGTGAAGCTTTCTTGGGAAAACCGTCCTATTGCTTGGAAATCACATACCCACGTAAGGATGATCATCTGCAGTGGAGCTGTCTGTCCTCCAGCAATAGATGCTTAGAGAAAAAACCAAACCCACCTCTTCAGAGGGGAACAGAGGCAAAATATTCATCCCAGTGTGAAAGGGACAGGAAGGATCTCCACAGAAGATATTTAAGTGCAGGAGGCATCTACAGCTGAACCCCTCATCCAAAGTGGGTGCTCCCCAGCAGGGAGGGAGCTCTGAGGGCTGCTCCAAATTGCATGAGCACAGCCCACCAGTGCTGCAGCTTTCCTGGTATCCCTGGGGAATTGTGGCTCCTCTCCATTGCCATTTCCCATTCCTCTGTGATGCACAGGGACTGGGTCAAGGGCACTGTCTTTGCTCCCTACTACAGCTCAGAGGGATCTCTGCTTTCCAGGGCAGAAAATCTGCCTTCTTGGTTTTCCATTTCACAGCATGCTTCTGTGTGTGAGAGTTTCAAAAATGCACAGCTGAGCCAATGCACTCACTGAGGCAGCATGTGGGCGTTGCACAGCCACTCGATGTGCCTCTGCCTTCAGGGTCCCATGGCCCTCGAGGTGCATTTCACCAGCTCTGTATACATTTCACTATCACTCAATAGGGTGAAAGCTTATCGTCATTAATTGTGAGGGTTTATGTTGGCAACCACTTAGTTCCTATGGTTACATCTCTAAGAAATTGTGAAATAGGCACTTCAAGGCTCTGGGCAGAGAAACAAATTGACTGTTACAGAATTCATGAATGATAATAACTCATTTACTTATAATGCTAATAAATGATTGGTGTAAAATCTTCTAGTACAGCTTTAAAATACTTAGGGTATTTAAAGGTCAGCACTGCTCTTAACTCTCCATTAAAATCCCCATATTGAAATAATGCAGCCCAGATGGCAATTACAGTGTTTCAGAGTGTTCACTTAGTGAATCCATAACCTGGTCCTGCTCTGCTGGGCTGTCCTGCCTGTGCTCCCCTGACACCACAGCAGGGCTTTCCAGTCTGTGCTAGGTCAGGGTCAGAAACCCCCTTGTTTCTGGGCATGCTAAAGCTGTGCTATGGGAACAATATCCACTGTCTTTTTGTCTCATGTAGCCCTTTGTCTATGCCATAGCAGGATCCTGAAAGAAGCAGTTTTGTGGCAGATAAACACTCTGCAATTGGTCTACAAGGTCACCCCTACTACTTCAGTACAGCAGGGAACCTGAATCCTCCAGGTTCTTGACTTATTTTCCTGGTTGTGTTTCTCATTATCCCTGTCTTTCAGTGTTACTGAGTCCTGGACTATCTGCTTTGTGTTGCTGCTTTCCTAGCCCCTTTTCCCCCATATTTTCTTTCAGCTTGTGTGCTTTCCCTTTATGTCACCTGCCTCTGTTTGTCCCATGTGCAAGCAGGCACACACCAGGCTTTGCACTGTTTTAGGATGCTCAGCCATGTCCTGTCCCATTTGTCTCATCAGTATACGTAGAAGTTCAATTTTTGTCACTCTTTCCTTGCACAGATCTCGCTTTGCCTACAATAAATTTTTTATGCTTTTTCTCTACCTTGTTTCTTTTTCTACCTTGTCCTCTGAGAGTCAGAATTCCGGAGTGAACCATGGGTAGGGAAAAATCATCCATTTCTGTAGCTATGCTTCCATCTTTGCAGTATTGTCCTCTGCAACGGGATAGCCCCACAGTTTGCTTTTGTCCATCAGCAATGTGTACTAAGCACAGGCTTTCCCACTTAGAGCTTGCAATATATTGAGTTGGCTTTAAATTATTCCTTCGTGATTCCTGGCGTGGGATGAATCAAGATGAATCACACAGCAGTGAAGGTAATTCCTCCCATCAGCTGAACAATGAATCAGTCGCTATTTTTCTCACAGTTAAGATGCCAATTTGCATGTGGTACTAAATAATGTTCCCTGTTAAAATCAAGAAGCTGAATAAAGTGGTCAGTTTGTTACAAGCTTACAGGCTGAGAGACAGAATGCATGTCAGCTATAAAGCCTTCAGTGTAAACAAAGTGTTTCATCATTTGCAGGGGGACGTCTGGGGTCAGGTCTGGAAAAACCATCTTCGAGTAACATATAAATGAGCAGTTGCTTCAGATAGAAAAACAAGCCTATCACAACCCAAATTTTCTAAAGTCTCTGTAAGTCCTGAAAGCAAACTCAGGGCTTAGTTCTGCAGTGTATATCTGACAGTAGACAATCCTGTCTGTTGGTGAAGTGATATATTAAAAAAAAAAAAGGCAGAGATTGATATTCCTTCAGAAATATTCATAGAAATGTAACAATGCTACTTGTAGTCATCCTAATTGTAACCTGTGTATTGCTTATTTAATGAATTAGAGCTGAGGAAAAGAAGTTCTTTTCTTTTTCTGTGATCCAAAAGCAAGAAGTGAACTCTTGAGAGAAGAATGAAAAGCCCAGAGATACTCTGGCAGGCTGGTTGCTTGCTCTCTAGCACTTCAAATTAGCATAGTGTGATATGGAAGGAGGAGAGATACCAAAGCAATGTGGAGAAGTTGTACTGGTTTGAAAGCAAAACCAGTAAGATATTCCAAGTCAGAAATGCAATTTAATAGAGAAGAAAATAAAATACATGCAACAACACAAAAGAAAACTGCTGACAGAGTCCGAATACAACCTGACACCCCATTAGTTAGGGTGGTGGTAGCAGTCCAGATGAAGTGCTCTTGTTGAAGTAGTGATCCTGTAGAAAGGCCTGGTAGCTCTTGCCCTGTGGAAACCAGTAAGGGCTGCTTTGGTGTTCCAAATCGCAGTTTTTATCTAGGTAGGAAATGTTTGGCTCGTCCCCCTGGCTGGAGCGTCTCCCAATGGATGATGTAATTTTATCAGCCATGCAGTGGGACTCAATGGCCCATTGTTAGGAGATATCTCCCTGGAGGAAGGATGGGTTATGGAAAAGATACAGGTCACTGCCCCACCTGGTTTTAACAGATGGCCCATTAGCAGAGGAAATCTCCCACAGAGATAAGAATCACAACCCCACCTGATTTCAATAGATGGTGATAGAATACAAACTTTTGGGCACATCTTTACACTGTAACCTAGGATAGTTGCGCTGTTGAGAGTGTGGGGGAGCAGGAAATAACCCTGGAGATAAGCCAAGGAACAGAGTGTTAGAGTGGGTTTGGAGGGGCTCAGCCCAGCACACCAACCCTTGGGTCTCCTATAGCCACCCACAGATTTTCTGTGTTGCTGCTCTGTGGGGCAGCAGAGGTCTGGCTCAAGGTGCTCCACGAGGGCTCTCCTAGCTGGGAGGCACTTGCAGAGCAAGACCAGGGACTGCAGGGTCTCCTGGTTTAGAGATGGGAGGAAAAGTGAAGGGAAGGAGATGGCCGAGTCCCAAGGGCCTAAAGAGTCTGATAGGTCCCATGTCTGCTACTGCTCTTTTCCTCTGGGTACAAACCAGCCAGATGACCTGATCTGTTTTGGAAATGCCACCACCTTTTTCTAGGTTAAAGGCTGAAAGATTTGCAACACAAACAAGGAGCTTGTGCCCTTTATTCATTATGTCACTTCCAGTGTTAGCCAAATAAAGAAAATCCTTGCTTCAATTGAATTTAAAATGACACCAAGTCATGATTCAAACTTGCAGTGACATTTATCCAGTTAGCTGGTGTTTGCTATAGGTTGAAGGGACACATAAATACAGTTATCTTCATGTCTCATGTACATTTCTCAGTGCTCTTTGGCAGTTATTAAGTGCATTAATTCTTCTGATGCTAATTTCTATGCTGTACTGATGAAAAATGCATTTTTCCCAGGGAGTTGGCACTTGGCAAATATCTTGATGGCAATAAATTAATGTAGGAGCGAAGTTTCTGTTGCCATGGTTTTCTTCTCGACTGATACTTGCAGTTACTCTGTCTTTACTGCATCTTTACTCCAGCAAGGGTTGAGAAGCAAACTCTCACCCCAGATCACCTGGATTCCCCAAATCCTCTCCTCTCCTGGCTCTCATGTGGTTTCCCCTGACAGTGCCCTTGCTCTCTGCAGGGTTCTGTACAAATCTTGCTTCATTCCCAGACCTGGGAAGGCTCCAGGCTCCTGAGGAGCCAGAAGAACAACAGGGATGGTTGAGGAGTGCTCAGCATTGGAGTGTTCTCCTGCACCCCTCCCTTGCCTCTCCATGCTCTCACCCCACTGCAAGGCTAACTTTGCCAACACCACTTCCCTCCTCTTCACCGGGTGAGAGTCTGAAAGCAAAATGGTTGAACTCAAAACATCAAGGGACTGGATTCAGTGCATGCTGTCCTTACATTATTTAAGTTTCCTGAGGCTTCCCAGAGGCTTTTGACGGGATGCAGATAAAATTCAATGTATCACCTGAGCTGTGCTCTGCAGCAGAGGTTTAGCTAATAGGCCTGATCTGCACAAATATGTTTATATTTCCCAAGGCTGAGATGACACAGGGCTGTAAACCAGTGCTGCTCTTTCCAAAAGAGTAAGGAGAAGCCACGGAGATGGCAGTGGTCAGACTATGTCCTCAGACTTTGTATGAAAGCAAAATATTGACTTGACAGGACCTTCTGGTGCACCTGCAGCACTTCAGCTGTAGTGTCATGCCAGTCCCACATGCACCAAAAGAGCTTTTCTCCAAATGGGAAGTGGTGGTCGAAGTAAATGTGAGTCCTCAGGACTGCTGCTGGGGTCTTCCATCAAGCACTGATGCTGCTATTGATGGCATGGTTGATGAGGTCTGTACTGTGCTCCTCTCTTTGATGGACTGGAAATAGTTCTGTTCTGTACAGCTGGAGGCAAAAACGTCTTTCTTCCTCAAAAGACAGATTCCAAATAAATTGGGTGTTTTATTTCTTTCTAATTATGAGTATATCATTGCTGCTGTCTCTATAGAATCATAGTTCTATTTTTCCTTCAAATTTGTCTTACATTGTTGGCTTTTTTAAGGAAGAGCTTTTAATTATTTTTCTTAATAATGCTAAATCTAGAAAAGACCTTCTAGCACCATTTTAGCCTATCTGACTATGGTTACATATTTCTCTTTGAAATGTACAGATCTTGGTTTCTGACTCAGAGGGAATAAATCTCTTAAATGATTCAGAGACAGGTCCTCTCTCTGAAACAAACAGAAATGATGGAGTGGCAAAATTTCTAGTCTCAAGATGCATCAGTTTTATGAAATATATTTGTATGCTTCCAGCAGAAAAAAATACCTCTAAGAAACAAGGCAGAACACAAGTGTATCATCAATTATTCTGGGTGGTATTTTTGGGTGACTGCTGGGCTCCTTGGCAGTTCTCAGGGTAGCTGGAGCACTGCCTGCACCTCATCCTGCCACATTCCAGCATGTGTGGGTAGGAAGATGTGCTGCAGAGAGTGCTTTGTCTGTGCTCATGAGATGTTCACATTAACAAAATTTGCTTTGTGTGTTTACAGCTTCAATAAGAGACAAATGGCTCTCAGGAAAACCTGGGGTCTGCAACAAGTATCCGAGGTGCTGTTGCCATTCTTCTCTCAGTGGGGCAAATTCCCTGGTGTTAAATTCCTCATTACTCCAGCATCCTTCCAGACTTGGGCACTGTATTTATTGCTGTGTCTAAAGCAAGTGCTGTGCTGGGAGAGCAGAGGCTGCTGCTCTTTGACAGCCTGGGCTGGTGCTGCTGCTGCCTACCACTCTGCTCAGAGAGATTTGGGGAGGTGGCACCAAACAGCTCTTCCCTGAGATGCTCCTGTTATTGCTGGCTTAGTGCAGCCAGGGCTTGCTATGCACTGGTGCCCCAGGGTCTCACTGAGTGAGGAGTTTGCAGGATTAAGCCCTTGTAGAATTCCTGGTATGTATTCTCCCTCTATCATGACCCGCCTGGAAAACAGTGTGTGATAATATCATCAGGAGAGATCAAAGAGGCATAATCTACATCAGCTGAAGCAAACAGAAGTCTTGCTCTATCCAGTGCAAGAGCAGAAATACAAATCCTGAGTGCCAGGGTGCAATTGCTGCCAGGTTACTGATGGCAGCCTCCTCAGAGCCCTATCAGATTACAGCACTCCGCTGCTATGCAGTTTATATTTATTAATACACACAGGGATTGATTTAAGCACAGCAGCTCAGCAGCAAAAGTGCCTCTGATTTATGGTGCAGGCAAGAGGTGACACTGACACCCTGACATGAGTGTGCAGCCTAAAGAGAAAGGAGAGGCAAGGGGAGATGATCTGCGTGGTTGCAGGTATCTGGCAGTAATTTGTGATACACAGATATTTCATTCTGTAGAATATACATTTAAAGGTTTGATCAGAAAGATTTCATTATGATTTTAAAAAAGAATATTAGTTAATAGCACAAAATCTTTTCCTTCTCCTTGTATCCATTTGTCAGTGTAAAAGTAAAAAAAAATCATTCCGGCTCTTTAACCAATGGCACGTCTATGCTTCATACAATATTGAATGTTTCTATTTTTTCCCAGTGAGGCTTTTTAAAATTCTAATATCACCTGATCTTTGTGCAGTTAATTCCCTTGTCATCAAGCCATGTAAGTAGTGACCTCAGAATCTCAGAATAGCCTTGGCAAAAAAAAAATACAGAGATTTGCATCACTGTTGCTGAGGGCTCTGCATATTTCCATTAATAAGTCCCAGTTTCAGCAGGCTGGACAATACAGATTGGTGTGGCTGTTTTCAGCTTTCAGGAGGAAATTTATTCTTAGAAATTGGGTCAAAGAATTTGCTTTGGCAGGGTCGGCTGAGAGTGGCTCCAGTTCAAAATAGAAAATTTGCAGAACAGCTCATTAATTTAAGCAATTAGGTTAAAACTTCCTTTATTTTAAAAGTGAGAAAAAACTTTCAGCAGCCAAGTTACCTAAAGCTGAACTGAGATGCACAGGTGGAATAAACCAATGGGAGGTGTGCAGAAGACAAAAACGAGCAAACTGATTCACTTTTTTTTTAATATTCTTTTCCTATCTTGCTTCCTTAATATTTCATAGTGACAGTAAAGTTAGGTCTTTCTCAATATTATATGTCCTTTACGTTGTTGGCTTTGACATTGAAGAAAGGGAGTTATAAATTACATATCTGGCTGGTGGAGATGGGTTCTCAGCCCCCATGGACACAGACCTTCTCAGAGAGCTGGTTGGAAGATCAAGGTCTGAAAACAAACACTCACATTGAAATCCTGTTTATCTTTGCTTCCTTCTCATCTCAATCACAGAGATTTCCCAGGGGAAATTTTGCTGCAGGAAATTAGAAGTGGTGGCAGTGCCAGGCTGGCTCGTTTGCCCCATCACAGCAAGAGCAGTTCCCTCACAGGGTCCTTGTTCTCTTGTGCGCCTTTCCCATCCCTTCTTCAACGTGTCAGAGGCTCTGAACGATCTGGATCCCCTTGGCTCAGAGCCATTCCTCTGAGACGGTCAAGTACACAACATTCACTGGTGAACACTTGTCAATTAGCTTTTTCCATTCAAGGGCTAATGATTCTAAATTGCACCTTGAGCTCATCGATGGATGCTGGGGAAGGAGGGGGGACCCTGCAGTCAGCTCAGCTCCAAATCTGAAAACGTACCTGCTAAGAAGATTAAGTCTGCAATGCCGAGCATTAAGCCCATCAATATTTATGCAGCAGGCAAAATTCATGTCAAACCTGTCAGGCAAAATCTGTCACTGTGGTGTTTCTAAAAGGTTACCAGCCTCAAGATACCTGTTTCTCACTTATGAACGGGCTTGAAGATGAATTGTTTTGCAATTTGAGTCTAAGTCTACTAGCAATCTGCAGGATTCATTATTGAATTAATACTTTGCTTGGGTCCATCTGCAGATACTTCTCCAGTGCTCACGATGAATAACAATCATGAAGGATCGAGAGGGTAAAGCTGGAAATGTTTTCACTTCAGAGAAAATGTCTGATTTGTTCAAGTACCCTTTGTCAGAGTTTTCATAAGAAAGGCAAACCCTCAGTGGGCAGTTCTGGCCTGCACAACTGGGGTCTCTGTTCAGTGCCACCTGGTCTTGATGGCAGCTACTGTGGGGAGCCTGGAGAAGAGCGCAGGTACCTTATCTAATATACTGGAAACCTTAGTGGAGCATTACTTCAACAATTATCAACTGGCACATCTGCCCCCAGCATCTCCCTGCATGTGCTCTCTCCCCCCAGAACTGGGCTGAGGAGGGGAGTTATTAGAGCTTTTAGAAATAAAAAGAAGCAAGAGATGAGCCTCTGTTCTTATCAAGTAAAAAAGGAAGATTCATAACAAAAGAAGCAGCAGAGCACAGCAAGATCTGGTATGCAAAGGGTGCTAGACACAACTCCTGATGCATTGTTATGTGATGGGTACAAAACCAAGGAGGAGGTTATGAAAGTTTATACCAAATGATCTGGACAGTGTCCTTTTAATTCCTGGTACCCTGACAGATACTTTCAGCTCACTGCTCAGCATCCCAGTCCCTGCAGGGATATCTGTCCTTTTCCTTTCACCGTAAGACATGCAGGCTGGGGAAGGGAAATTTTTCTGATGTACAAATGATATGGTGAGAAAAGGAAAATCAGCATGTGAGGAAACTATCTAGGTGATGTATTTTGGGGAGCAGAATCCCTCTGCCAGCTCATGCCCTCCTCACGCTGCTGCAGATCATTGCTGCAGTGTGCAGGCGGTGTGCTGGTGAGCAGGTGATGTGTGAGGACTGCAGGCTGTCTCACTGCTGGCCATTTTCTCTTCTCTTCCCTCCAGGCTGCAATTCAGTAGTTTTGACTTGTCTTCTGTTTGCAGTAAAAATTATTAACCGACTGTGTTATCAGAGCATTACCTTATTAGTGTGGCACAAGAGTTTCCAGTCCCCTGACAATAATCTGCTGTAAAGGCAGAATCCCACCGAGGCACTGCATGATAAACACCCTCAGGATGCTGAAAGTAATTGATATGAGCTGCAGCTCTGGCTAAGGAGGATCCCTGCAGAGGACTGTCAGGATGCTCTATATCTCCTGCACAACATGGTTCTGGAAAGACTGGTTTAGAAGCCACAGCTACAGGAGCTCCAGGGGTTGTTCTCTGCTCCAGAAGCTGGTAAGGAGGAGGGAAGGGCCCCATGGGCTCTCTGATGCCCCAATGCCATGTTTGTTCTGCCAACTGTAGCTTGGAGGGGCATGGACGTGAGTCATAGTGCTAACATCAGCCTTGCTCTTTCCTCGTGTAAAATTTCTGTGTGAGTGGAAAAATGAAGAAAACATTGAAAAACACAACGTGGTATTATCACTTGATATCACCTAAGTGCTGCCTTCCCTTTGTAATCCTTCTGCTCTGCTTTCTACCCCCTGGCCTACAAAAAGCCCCTAATGGGGGTTTCCTAATGGCAAATTAGTTGTGCAGTAAAAATGTTTATTGAGGCACGGACACCATTTCCTGTTTGAATCAATAGAAAGGTTGTTATTGATTTTGGTGGGTTTTTTGAGACAGGCTCATAATTTTTATCCATTTTTCAGTAGGTGATTTCCCTGCTGATGCATGCTTTGTCCTAGTCAGTCCTCATAGTGGTTTTTTATGACTTTTGGGAAGGAATAGGAACATAACAGGGAGTAAAAATGGACATTTTATGTTAGAATATGAAAATGTGGTTTGCAGTTAGTGACCAACTTTGCTTTATCCTGAGTACCTACAGGTATGATGGTTGAACTTGGTATTTTTCATCTGTGATGTAAAAACTGCCAACCCCATTAAAATCTGATTCAATGTGACATTTGTGTCACATTTTATCTGCCTGCATTGGTTAACATTATGTCAGCTGATGTTATGTAACCAGACATAGGCTAATAGCCAGTGATGTGCAAAACAGACATTCTTCTTCTTCCTATGCTTAGGACTAGTGTAAGATAACACAAAATGCAAAATAATCTTTGACTTCATGAGTGTGACATTGTCAGGGGGTGGCTGCCATGGGGTTATACACTGTGCCACCCATAGTGTTATCCATCTAAATAGGCAGCTCATCTTCTTCACAAACAAGGATGAAGAACATGAAATCCCATCATGGCATCTGTGACCCCCTGCATTCAGGAGTCTGTGAAGTTGGTGTCTGTTAGTTCAGTTAATCTCTATTAAAGGGCTTTTCCAGGCCAGCAAGTGCATAAGGAGGTGGAGCATGCAAAGGAACCACATCACAGTGCTGTGTTTGGGAAATCCCAAATGACAGAGCAGTAGCCAAATCTGAAGGGAGATGGAGTCTGTATCCTGCTGTGCTTTGCTCCCAGCAAGTGTTCTGCATCCTGGGACTCCTCTGAGCACAGCTTAAATTGGAGGTTCTGTGTTTAAGTTTCTCTGTGAGAAAACCCTTCTGCAGGTGTTTAGGGGAAGGAAACGCACAGCACACTCATCTATCTGAGTGCTGAGAAGTGAGTGAACGTGGCCCTGTCAGGGAGGGTGCATGGGGCAGCTCCTGGGGCCAGAAATCTCACTAGGCTAAACTCCATGGGCATGATGTGATCTGCTGAGATCCTTTTTCAAATTTACCTAAATAAGTCTACATTCCATAACTCACCAGCACAGTATTTATTAGGTTTAAATTTTCCCACTGTGTGCTGGTTTTGGCTGGTGTAGCTCATTTTCTCCATTGGTATGGGGCCATGGTTTGGATTTGTGCTGGAAGCAGTGTTTATAATTCAGGAATGTTTTTGTTATTGTTGGGCAGAGCCAAGGTGTTCTCTGCTCCTCACTCCACCCAGCAGCGAGAGGCTGGGGGTGCACAAGGAGCTGGGAGGGGACACAGCCAGGACAGCTGACCCCAATTGACCCGAGGGATGTCCCAGCCCGCATGGCCTCATGCTCCTGTCATAAAGCTGGGGAAGAGAAGGAAGTGGGGATGTTCAAAGTGATGATGTTTGTCTGCCCAAGTCACTCTTACATGTGATGGAGCCCTGCTGTCTGGGGATGGCAGAACACCTGCCTGCCCTGGGGAAAGATGATACCCTTAATTTGCTTTTGCTACTTGTGCAATTTTTGCTTTACCCATTAAATTGTCTTTGTCTCGACCCATAAGCTTTCAGAGTCTCACCCTTCCCATTCTCTCCCCCATTCCATCAGAAGGAGTGAGCAAGAGGCCAGGTGGGGTTGCACCATGACACATTGCCATAAAACAATCTGTCAAATAACCTCGGTGTCCATCACACTACAAACTTCAGGCACAATAAAAACCATGGGCAGTCAGGGGTTTTTGAAAACTGAACCAAGGCATGATCATTCTGAAAACACCTGCATTTCTATGGGATTGCTGCTCCTGTAAGTGATGGGTTCAACCCAGCTGGCCATCACATTTTACCTCAAAGACTACATATTTTGTCAATATTCTGCTTTTTGCAAGATGAAATACTGCTGGAAGAAAAATCTCTGGGCACTTAACACATGTAATACCAAGTGATGTATTTATTCTGTTCAATAAAAGAGCTAGAAAAGGCATTTGTCAGGGAAGCAGTGGGCAAGGTTATTTATATTTTGTATGAAATACCACTTAGGAACACTTAAATAAAATCATCACAATACCTGCTTTTCTTCAGTAAGCTGGTTCTTGTAGTCATACAAACGGACTTCCAGCCGAACACAAGGCAAAAGTAAACTGTCTCAGGATTGCCAACAGGGAAACAGGAATATTTTCACTGTCAGAGCACGGCAGGAGCCTGTCTGCTCTTCACCCTCGGTCCTTGGTGGGGAAGCTGAGGCTGCTGTCTGTTCTGGATACCCCTCAGCCTGGTGACAGCCTAAACCCAGAGCAAAGAGTGGTAGAGAAAATGAGGATTAAAAGTCTCAGGAGATGCAGTATCCAAACCTCAGCTGGGGCATTGGCACATCTGCTGCCTTGCTCAGCACTGTTATCGTGAATTGATGGCATCTAAGTGCATCTGCAGGGCTGTCACCAGAGCTCTCCTGGACAGCTTCATCTGCTGCACGTCTGCCTTTCCTTCCTGAGTGACAACAGCATTTTATTAGACTAGAAGGTGCTTGATAAAACCAGCCTTAGCAGTGGATATGGGAAATAAAATAAAAATAAAAAATGAAATAAAAATAATTAAATTATATTAAAAAATAAAATAAAATAAAATAAAATAAAATAAAATAAAATAAAAATAAAATAAAATAAAATAAAATAAAATAAAATAAAATAAAATAAAATAAAATAAAATAAAATCATCAACTCTGCTGGGAATTTCATGCACAGGCAAGGAAAGTGAGGTAGGTCACACAGACACCCCACTGCTCCAAGCCCATGCCAAGGTTAGAGCTACTCTGCACAAGCACACCTGGGCAGGGCTCAGTAGCTGCTCTCTGCCTAGGCACAGCTCAGCAAAGGCAGGGGAAACAGGGCTCAACATGGACTCACCCCACTCACCCAGGTCTCTGTGGATCTTGGTCAGGACTGGAACTGAGATCTCCTAAAACTTGGTACCATCCCTCTCCTGAAAGCTGTGAAGATCAGTGAGGGCAATTGTTTTCTTCTTTTTACTCTGACTTGAGCTGCACTCACATTTGCCAGCTTGAAGCCAGCTATGGCAAATATGCTTTATAAATGGTGCTAGTTGGATTAGGCTGGAGGCAGAGCAGACAAACATAAATACTTCCTACTAGTCAGTGCTATCTCAAAGATGTGACACCTTAAAGGTCTTTTTTATTTTGGCTAGCTGTTTTCCCAGTACAAGCTGATGATTAATTTCCATGCACTGCTAATTATTTTTTTCAATTTAGAAACTTACAGGAATTGTTGTGATAACATTTAAATGGCAAGAGGGAGCTGAACTATCCCAGCATTGGTCCAGGAGTCCCTGCTCAACCTGCTGACATTTCAGGGGCTAGAACCCTTATTATCCATGCTGCTCAGCTGTTTTCAGCAAGATCTCTTCTGTAACTTTTTCCTGGGGAAATAATCTCTTCCCCGACACTATCTTGTGCTTGCTGTAACTCCAGCAACTCTGATGGGTAGATGCAATTTGGGTGCAGCAAAGCACTGGTAAATAAATTGGAATGTTCCAGTTTCTCCTGACAGAAAATCTTGGCTGCTTTGAGATGGCTGCTGAGCAGATTGTGCAGAGTGTAACCAGGACAGTGTTTTGAAATTATAAATAATGATTATAAATAGTGACGGGTGTGTTCAGTTATTAACAACATTTTTTCTACTTACAGCAAAAAAAAACTCTTACAAATGCGGCTTCCTGCTTTGTTTGACCATTTATAGGAATACGTACATCTTCCTTTGTGTTTTCTCCTTGTGACATTTGTAGCTGCTAAAGCAGAGGAAGCCACAAACCTGTCCCCTACTTTGTCTGATATCCATGGCTGCTTCCTTATGGGGACAAACTCCTTCCTCTAGAGAACAAAGCTCCTCACTGAGGCATCATAACCCAGCAGGATAAAACACTGAAAGGTAGAGAAAAGCTTTGGAAACTCCCCCAAAGGAACAGCATCCAGGCAGGGCTCCCTCACTGTTAATATTAATATTTGCTGTTCCTCCATATTACACCTCTAATATGTGAACATTTGGAAGTGCTGGTTCTCCAGTTCCATGAGTTACATGCACTAAGGAGGAGATCTAAACACATCTGCAGTGAGAGAGGTTGCCACTCTTGTGACAAAGCCCAAAATATTGTGCTGACCACGAAGGATAAATGATGGATACCAGTTGCCCCTTCTGATCACTTTTGGGAGTGATTCCTAAGAACTCTGCCAAAATGTTGCAAGAAAAAGAAATATGGTTTACAGTCACCCATTTTCTCAGCTCTACAAGTGTTGGCACAGTAATTCCCTTATTCCTGTAATTTTGGTCTGCAGTGGGGCAACTACACAGAACACTGCACCTACTACAGGGAAGGGGACTGCAGCAAAAACCCTGCAGCAAAACTTCTGTGAGGAAATCCCACTGCTGACCATGAGGACTTCTGGGTATTCCAAACCTCTTCAATTTGAAGCTTGGATCCATCTGCTGAGCCATGGGATTAATCCAGAGGCTGAATCCTTGAATGCATTCCTGCTGTAGATAGGGCTGGGGCCTCTCAAGACTCTGAGCAATTTAAGCTCTTCCGATTTCACTTCAAATTCAATGATGGATTTTTCTATGCAGTAAGGTGTTGGCTGTAATATATGAGAACTGAATACTTGAAGAGAGTGAAAAAGAACAAGCATTTGGGAAAAGTGTTTAGTAATATTTTAGTCAGAATTTGTTAAAAAAGAAAAGGCGTATATTACATGAAGTAAGCTGTGTTAAAGCCCAGTATCCAGGACACTGTTTGAAGAAGAAAAGGTCAGGTTCTTTAACACTTCTAGTGCTGAACCAGAGTGAAATGAGTGAGCACCCACTGTCCTGCAATGACACTGCCACATCTGTGCTGCTTCTTGCATGTGTGTCCTGGCAGGCAGTTTCAGTGGGGTAGATGTTATCATCTACAGATGGTGCAGATACACAGATCATCCACAGATCACACAGAGCCAATGTCAGGCATAACTGTGAGGCTGTAGTTTCCAATTTCCTTCTTCTGAATAACTGGAAATCTATGGAAACCAGACTTGGATTACAGACTCCCGTGTCTGTAAATCCTTCCATTGTCATTATTTGTTTTTAGATCAAAGACAAGTCTAAGGGTTTTAATAATGGAAGAGATGTATCTCTCTATCTACAAGTCCTTTCTGTTGTTTTGAAATCCCACTTGTGTGCTGCATGCTCCTCCAAAATGCTTTTTCTCTCTTTCTTCATTGTAAACCTTTTGTAAAAGAATTCTCCATTATTTTCTTTTGTGCTGAATCTGGTGATATCAAATATTTGCCTCTAAAGCCCTGTTTAGAAAACTGGGAATTTCTTTTCTCCTGTGATTTTCTCCACTGTGCTTTTCATCTCATCACTGACATGGAAATATTTTACTAGTTAAATGGGGGGAAAAAGCAGTTAAGGCAGATGCTGTTTCATCATCTGCCTGACACAGACCTCCTCAGCATTCAGAGCAGCAGTTTACTGCAACAAATTAAGTGCACAAATTTTTCATGTGGAAGAAATGATTTCTGAATTCCCTCAGAAATTCCCTTCTGAATTCCCTCTGAAACCCCCTTTCTTCTGTAGAAAGATGAGTTAATGAAGAAATGTACAATTTAGTGCTTGTTAGTGCTTATTCTGGCTCTCAGAAGCAGTTTTGTGTTAGTTTCCATTATTTTAAACTCTTTCAGCCACGATTTGGAAACAGCAGCTGTGGTCATTCTTACAGATTCACTTTTTAGTAACCTACCTTTATTTGGGCAAGCCCTAAACTGACCACTGGGTCTTTAGCCACGTGCTTTTAGTGCTAGTCAAAAGTACTAGAAAAGGGAGAGGAAAACAAGTTGAGTAAAGCCAGCATTTCTCTGTTTGCCTCTCTGGTGCTTCATCCCAGTTGCTTTGGTCCTGTCCCTCCCTGTTGTGCCAATGCAGAACATTCCCAGAGGTGAAGAATCCTCTGTGTGCAAATACATTCAGAAATGGATGCACCCAGGGATTTTATTGAAAGGAAGAATATGGATGTCGGGGTGTGGGAGGGGAAATTGTTTAAGCTTAAAATATAAATTTCATTTGATTTCTAGTTTAATGTTTTGGAAGTTCTCTTTCTTGATAACATTATGTACTTCTGTCGTGCCCTTCCTAATTGAGAAATGATTAGATGGCCAAACTGAATAGTTCTGTAATAATGCTTGACTTCAGTTTGATTTCTTCTGTCACAAAACACTTGACTCAGGTCTGTCTCAGGCACCACTAACATCAGTCATCTCTTACACCAGTTCAGCGTTGCACCACTAGACACCAGGGATGGCCTCTCCCTTTCCCTTTCCCTTTCCCTTTCCCTTTCCCTTTCCCTTTCCCTTTCCCTTTTCCCTTTCCCTCATGTTTACATGGCTCAGGTGAAATGCTTCAGCTCAGGTGCAGATCTGAGAGGAGATCTCCAAAGGCTAAAGAGAAATACTAAGTAAATTAGGAGTACAAAGCAGAAGCAGAAGAAAAAAGTTGAAATGCATTGACCAGGACTAAGCAGGGAAGTGCAGAGATTTCTGTGTGCAGGGCAAAGGTTGAATGCTCATAGAAACACCATTCAAGGAACTTCAGAAATAAATTGAAGGCACTCTTTCAACTTAAGAAGGAGGAACATTTGAGAGTGTGCTTTCCAAAACATAAAGCAATGAATTCCACTTCTTGGTAATACTAAGTCTTTAAACTTCAGAGATAAATCTGAAAAGAATTCAAGAGAACTTTAAAAGATTTTAGAAATGCAGAACATGACATTGTGAAAATAACTGAATAGAGAAACGTCATTCCCTTAAGATATTAGACACAGGGGAGGCACCTCTGTCTGCAGCTTGTGTTCCAGCAATGACAATAACAGGTGCAACCTAAGGACCAAAAAGAGAATCTTTAAAGCAGCAGTAGCTGAGCACCCAAGGCCCCAGCTATGCAGCAGGACATTCTCCTGCTGTGCTGATCCCTTGCTACCTGCAGCTGTGTGGCTGCATGAAAGCTGGGAAGCAGCAAGCTCAGGCATTCATTTCCTGCTGTGGTTTTTTTATAGGAACTTTTCAGTTGTCAAATTAATATTTTTTTTAACCTAACCATTTGTTTATTTACAAACCTGATCCTGGGGCCTGAATTAATCTGTCACTGCTCTTCTTCGGCAGAAAGAACATTTAGACAATTAGCCCACTGCTGAGGGAAATGGAGGGATTGCTGTCATCAGTTCTAATGATGCTCCTGTATTAAGGACGCTCCAAGAGTAAGAAATCAATGAGACAGTGGTTTGAAATGACCCAAGGACTTTCCAACCCAGTGATTTAATAACATGGTGAAAAAAAAAATGAATCTTGGTAAGTACTAGTGGCCTAGAACAGAATCTGCCCAAAGGAATTTTCTGATATTACTTTTATTTGCTTGTCAAAATACATTTCAGCTGTATTTCCCCCTTTCTGTTCCATACACTATATTAAAGAAGAAAAAAAAGTTTTCCAATGAGTTCTTCATGAGCCTTTTTCCTCTCTGGTTGACCAAAAAAGACATTAAAATACAAATATTTAATCAACTGACAAAACAATTTAAGACAAGTTTTTAAATGGTTCTTCTAGCTGTGATGTGTGCCTGGAGAAGCAATAAGGAGAAAATCCCTTACTTTGAAATGTGGTTTTTTGGTGGTTTTTTGTTTGTTTATTTGTTTGTTTGGGGAGTTTTTTCTTTGGGTTTTTTTTTTTTTTTTTGGCAGACGTGAACCTTTTTGATCTCTCTCTTTTGTAAAGTGCCTCTTCGTCAGATTAAATATGAAGATCCCTATCAGAATGCTCTTGGCTTTGACAAGTCTGGCAGAGTCTTGTGTAGCCTGCAACATGGTAATGGCTGGCACTGAAATGAAAAGGTCTTGGATAATGAATAAAGAATATTTTAGCAGCATGACTCATAAGTAATACAAAGGCAGCTCTGGCAATGTCTTTTCTAATTACAGACTAGTTGCTCTGTTGTAACAATCATGGGTATTAAGTGTGTGGGATGCTGAAATGTGTGGGCATCCTGCTAAGCTTGATCTCAGCTCCTTGCAACTCAAATCCTGTCTGTCCCAGCTGGAAAGTAGGTGCCTAAAAATGTACTGAGGGAGACTAAAAGTGTGCATCTATTTTTCATTATTTTTTGTCTGTCTCTCCAGGCCACAAACTTTTGGAGCTGTCAGAATCATGGAGATGTGTTGCCAGCTGTCCTGTTGAAGCCTGGTGCTCTGGGGCTGTTCCTCATCCCCCAGCACTGTCACAGTGCAGCATTTCCAGAGCATCTTGGTGGGACCAAAGAGCAGGAGCAGCAGCAATTCCAAGGTATGTTAGGTCTGTGTAGGCTTGTTTTGCCTCCAGGATTTCAGGCAATGAGGTAATGTGGGCTGCTGTGCCTTTGAGCAGCAGAGATGGCGATAAATCTTGGATGGGAAACCTGGAGCTGCTTGAGGGGTATGTGTGGAATGGGACAGCACTGCTGAACCCTACTTGTCTGAGGGATTGGTTTTCTAGTCTGGTTAGAGAGGCATGGGCTTAGGCAGTAAGATGTCAATGTGACTCAATCCTGCAATTTAATGAAGGCAGGTCCAGATGTAGAATTTGCTCCATTTCAGCAGTTAATGAGTTGGAAAATTATCCAAGCTCAATTTTCTGTTTCCTTCAAGGTTCTTGCTTCCTGAGTTTGGGTGATCATTTCCCTGGACACCATTTGCCCTTGCCCACTGGTTGTCTTTTTGTTATTCAGGGTTAAAGGATTTTTCTCCCTTTTCTGAATGGGGGGACCCTCTGCCTATTTCCCAGAAATTTTAGGGATGTTAAACATGGTGCATGACTGCATAGGAGAGTGCTCAAAATCTCTGACTTCACAATACCATGGGATCCTCTTACAGATGAAGATTTCTGTTTTTAGGTGGTGCGTAATAAGGATGGCACTCCCTGTGCTGGGAAACCTATGCACAGAAAATATATCTATGGGTGATAACTCTCTGTGAATATCATCTGATGATGATGTTTTAAAAATACATCTGTGGGTATTAACCATCCACAGCTACCATCTGAGGATGTTTTTAAAATCATCTGAAGCATGCCAACAAGCTGAAGGCTCACAGACTGCAGCAGGGAAGAAGAATGAGCAACCTAAGTAGGATTTTGGTAAGGAGGGGCTGGTTTGGTTTTGGATTAATATCCTCAGTAATAGAGAAGTGAGAGAAGACAGAAAACTCCTCTTGCACTGTGACCACCTTCTCTAATGACACGAATGTGTCTGTAATAAAAATAACATTTAGCCTGCCCTTATTTCCCCTTGGGATGCTCCCCTAAATTCCCTACCTTGTTGTCAGCACCCTGGTGCCCAAGGAGAGGGGTATTTTTCCAGCACCTCAGCTGTGATAGCTGCCAGCAAATTGCACTGATGTGTTTGCTTTGGAGCCAGCCCTCCCTCCTGGGTGCCAGCAAGGGCAGAGCTGGAGCAGAGCCCAGGCTGCAGTGCCCAGGCAGGAGGGCTCTCACCTCCCTCAGTCTCTCCCAGAGCTCCTCACTGCTGGCTCTGCACCCCAGCACAAGGATTTCAGACTGTGCTGTGAGTAAATCACACTGAAGCCAAAGATGTTGCCTGTTTTAATGCCCGATCACCATGTGGGTAAAGGAGCCTCCTTCTTGCTTGGTACACAATATCACTGCCTGCAATGGGTGTTTTTATTAAGTTAAACAGAACACACTCTGCTATACAACTCCATAATCTCATTAGAGGCTCTGCAGGTTCAGACTGGGCTACGTGCCCTTCACTGTTTCCCCTCAAAGGGAGAGAGGCAGTGACCAAGCACCAAAACATTCTCCAGCTCTTTCTACCAGCATATTACAAGTGTATATTCCACAAAGTCCTAATCACTTCTGGTTTTGTTTTGAAGAACATAATTTCCCATATGCATTGAAATTAATATTTGCAACTACAGCAACAATGCAAGTAATTATTTAGCCCCTGAGTACACATACAGAGTATCCTAAAGAATATATTTTGTCCGACACCTTAATCAGGAGCTGAATCTAACAAAATCCAACTTCATGTGAATGAATATTCATGTGTTTGCACAACTGAAATGTTTATATTATGAATAATCTTAAAAGTACTTACAGTAATACTTTAATTCCAAAAGCAGAGTGTGAGGTTTCCCAGAAAAGTACCCAGATATAAAAATTAAATGAAATAAAAATGAAATAGTCTTTTGTTTAGAGGATGTTCTGAACAGACGGTAATGTTTAACTGAAGCCTGTGGTAACAGTGAACAAAAAGATGTCCCCAATGTCTGCATGGCTGTCATCTGCATGACTCAAATCCATCCCAACACGGCCACAGGTGGCACTGGGGTTATTTTCCCCACACATGAAGCTGCTGTTTCATGATGTTTCCAGAGGTGACAAAAATCTCCAAATATTGCAATGTACTGGTGGAATTTGTGTAACAGCAAAGCTACTCGCAGTGCAATTTCCAGGGTTTGTAAGTTTGGAGAGTTTTCAAACACAGAGAACACTCTCCAAGCAAGAGCCACTGTGACAAAAGAACCAAGGAAGCACAGGGAGATGGAGAGGACCAGTTCCCTCTGCCACAAATGGCCCTGTCACACCCCAGTTTCCACTCACAGGGAGTAAAAAGCAAGGCAGGAGAAAGGAGAGGAACTCCCACCTGACTTCTGAGAGTACTGTAAGAAAGTGTGATGGGAAAAGACACATGCTAAGTGTTTTGCCTAAGTCTTGGTGTTGCCCTGAAGTAACTAAAAGGTGCAAAGACCTTGGAAAGCTGGCAGAAACCTTTTGCTTTCATGTGCATTGTAGGGAAGGTGAAGTGTAAACTCAACCCAGGCCAGGATGATTCTGGAGGGTGGAGAATGGGGACAAAGCAGATGTGACCTGCAGAGGGGAGCTGGAGGGTGCTCAGCATCCTTCTTGCTGCTCTTAGCAGCAGCCTGGGGCAGTGACATTTCCATGGCAGACTCCCCATGAGCAAGGAGGGAGCAGAGCTGTAGCTCAGCCCAGGGGACACGGCAGTCCCACAGTGGAGGGAGGGAGGATGTGGCAGGACATAGTGCCCTGTAAAAGTGACAGCCCCATCCCCTTCTGCCTGTCCTTACTTTGCAGACTGAATTATTTTCAGTACCTCAGCCGGGGTGTGCAGAATTAGACAGGGATTGCTTTTGCATGGGCGGTGCTCAGCTGCAAAGCCACATGGCAAAGGCAGGTGCTATTAATAACCTGAATGTCCCTGTCCTTCCTACATCATGTGCATATTCCAGTCGCTCCGCAGCACAAACCCCACAGGGATTACTGGATTTTGTTTCTTTCAGGGATCATAGGCCAGAAGTATGCCCAAGAGATTGTAATGAGAAGAATACATAAATGAAGCATCAAATTGGCTTTATGTACACATATATATATGTCTCTCTCTCTTTTTATATATATACTGCTTGAGAAGGTTTAACACATAGCCTTGCAGGCAGTGTGGTATCATTTCAATAAACAAACAAATTACCTGGTATCCCCACTCAGAAGTGCCTTGAGATGTTTTTTGCTGGCAGTGCTGTCACACAAGGCGAGTGCATTGGTGAGGGAATGAACTCTGACTTGGCTAACATGCAGCAGACACAGCTGTGCCACTGCACCAGCTGCAGAGCTGCCCTGCCCAGAACAACAAACTCCCAAGCAGGCCCTGGGACTGAGGGAAGGTCTCTGCAAGGTCCAGCTGTTGCTCAGGGGTGGTGAATCTCCCACCAGCGGCTGAGCCAACCCTGTGCCCTTCATATTTGGTGCCATCACCCACACTTAACTCCTGCCCCACCAAACATTCCTGCACTGAAATAAGGGGAGGCTGTAATATGACTACAATATTTGCATCACATTTTAGGCAAGTTTCAAAGGCTTATTGATGAGAGCAGTACAACCCACACCTCAAAGCAGTATTTTCAGTTTTACCTTTTTACAGACCACCCAGTTCTGTGTCCCTTCACTACCTGTGTGCTGTGTGCTGCATATCCACTTCCCCTCCTAAGATGCAGTGTGCTTGTATTTGATTTTGAACACGAGATGAGAGCAGACATCACCTTAAATATTCACAAGGAAATGTCAGCACAGATGAGGCAGTACAGGGGGAAGGATGGAGGTGGGCTCAGAATGAACCATTTATGACCATGAGGCATGAATAGAGGTCACATCACTCTCAACAACATTATTTTAATAACATGATGCAAATCTTCACTTTAACAGCAACCTAAAAATTAAAAAAAAGCACTTATTTCAAACATATTGGTTTGAGATACCTGGCTGGAAGCTTGCAATTTTAAGGCAGTCGTGGGACTTGCACTGAATAACCCAGTAGAGTGAATCCTCCCTATTGCAAGTCCCAACAAAGCTTGTTTTCAGAAAGTACCCAGCTCTGCTGCTGGTGAACCACCTGTACCTCTCTTAGTTTCAGAAATAACTGAAATTCCTTAGCATCAGGAGCACTGGATAGGTGATATGTACCCAGCCAAGGGTGAATATTTCATTCCTTTCATGTACAGTGCAGCTGTACTGGTGATGGTATTCAAGGGCTTTAAGGTGTCAGGTATATTAGGTTAAGACAACAAATTTCCTTGGAGACAGTTTCAGAGCCCTTTGGTTTCTCAGTAATTTCATGTCTGCCTTTGCTTTCAGCAGCTGCTGCTAATTCTGAGCTGCTGGCTCAGCTTGGCTTGACAATGGGCTTTGGCACAGCCCAGATGTGATACAGCTGCATTACAGAGCATCCAACACATCCAACAAACCAACCCACAGGCACCCACCTCCTTGGAGGTGACCTCCTGCAGCTCCTCCTCGGGGGCTGCTCCCCAGCGGCTGCATCAGAGGACAGTTGAATGTACACAATTTATTGCTGCTGCTGCTGCTGAGATATTGTTAAGAACCTGCACAGTCACCTTGTCTGAATCACTGCTCACTTCATGTGCTGTCTATTTTTTCCTGTCCTTTCTTGTCTGCAGGCTCTGATAGAATGGTTTCTCTTGCCACAACCATTACATTTGACTTCACATACAAGACTTCCACTGCCATGTTTTTTCCAATGTACTAGCAATGCTTCCTTTCCAGTTTATCTCCTGTTTCTGTACCTTCTCAGATGTTATATTGACTTTGTTTTGTGCTCACAGGCTTGTATTTTCAAGTTTTTCTTAGACTTCTTGGAAAAGTCAGGTTTTTGCCTGCTTCTCCTAGACCCTGGACATAAACTTTCCCTGTAATATATACTATGGCAGACCTGGCTTGAGTTCTTGTGTTAACCTTCTCCCACCATTTATTGGAAATTTCTTAATTGGGTAGAGAAGGCAAAAGCTGTCTGGTCTTAGCTGAGTATGCAGTTGATCAGCTGGATAATGCCATCTCCATCTCCCCTGTGAAAATCATGGCTGGATAACCAGCAAGGCAACTGCCAGAAGCAGAGTACTGCTGATGCTGAGACTGGTGGTTGTACATCTTGTATAGCAGAGAATACCAAAATTATTTGAGGAAATCAATGGTGAAAGAGCAAAAGAGTCACATCAGTGTTTTACATGACATTAGAGGGAAAGTGTTGGTTTGTGGGATTAAAAACACTAGAACCGGGGCCAAAAATAAGTCTGGGCACACAAGAGTAGGAAGTTAGCTGTTCTCTAGTAAGAGCTGTCATTTAAAAAGCAAGTTGTGCCTCTGGATGTGGAAAATCTAAGCTGCCAATGTGTCGTCTTAAACCTCCTATTCCAGCTGTCCCAAAGGAAAAAAAAAATCTGAACACATTAAGCTTATGTCTTAACTAGTGAGACATCTGAAAAAGGCTCACATAGCTAAGAACAATGCTTTGAATTTTTGTAATACCTGGGATAATTTTATCAGAGAGGGATTTAAGTGGTGATGCATTACATTATCCTAGTACTGCGCAAGACATATGGAAATTAGTGATGGATTAGATTTAAGAAAGCTTATAAAAAGAGTCTTGCAAGACCTTTAACCTTAAAATCATTCATAGCCGAGCAATCCATTAAAGTAAGTATTGAAGTAATCCTTGGCCAGCACAGTAGTGAGAAATATGCTAGTGATTAATGGGTTTTGGTTACTTTCTTAAAAGATTAATATACAGCTGTACAGAAAACATCTGAGATAATGGCAGCCACAAGTCCTCACTTTGTTGTAGGAAAAGTTGGATGTAGAGCTGCTGTGGGGGGATAGGTGGAAAGGATAGTAGAGAAGGCAATGTCTCCCTATGAATTAGAGCTGTACTGATTACTGAGGATGGAATCTGTGCCTGCCCAATGAGTTGGGGTGTTATAAAAGGGTGGGCTAGCTGGCTGCTCCTTGCAGTTGGAGTTTGAGAGTCTGCTGTAGTTTGGGATGGAGTCTGCTGGCTGGGAGGAGGATGGGATGTGTGATTGTGCAAGGGACAGACAAGGCAAGAAGATTCTGTGAGCCACAGACAGGGTTAGGCAGCTGGGTTGGGGACAGGACACAAATGTCAGTGAAGGTGCTTTGGCTTTGCCTGGAGATTCCTGGTGCTGGGCAAGTCCCCAGCTGTGGTAGTGTCACTTGTGCTGCCGTGGTGGCAGTGCTGGTGTTTCATACTTGTGTGTGACCTGGCTGGCTCAGGACTCAGCTGTACCATGCAGTGGTTTCCTCAGTGTCAGAGCAGATTATTCTGCCAAGGCAGCAATGTGACAGTCTTGTCTACATTGTTTTACAGAGCTGGGCTGCCTGTTGTCACCCAGCATAATTTTCAGGGCTGGAAATAGAATCTTAATGGTGGAAGTGCAAATCAAATTTTCCTGTTGGACACTCGGAGCTGGCAGTGCGTGGGACTTGCTGACTTCACAGGGAACAAGATCACTGTGCAAAGAATCATAACCAGTCCTGCATGTTGGAATGTATATGTCTGCACCAAAACTCATTGCCAATGCTGGTGAGAGGCCTAATGCTGCAGGAAAGGAATTTCTCTGGTGGTGCAAACAAAACTGATCTGACAATGTCGCTGACCTCCACTAAAAGGAGAACAGGAGTGAGGTGGTGGCTGTTCCCAATCAGAGCACACCTACCTGAGCTCTGCCCACCAGAGAAGAGCAGGTAGATCTGTGTCCCCTTTCAGCTGGGCACAAGGCAGATGTGTGACCTGTGCAGCTCCTGCAGAAGCAATGTCTCCTGGGCAGTACCAGGCTGCCAGGGATCACCATCACACAAGGGCATCCCTTGTTAGGTGAGCTAGAAATGCTTTCTTTTACAGTTTTGCTGGTAGAAAAATCTTCTATTTAACAAGCTATAGCAATAATTTATGTTCTGATATGGGCCTTCAATTTGACATACACTTGTACACGCCATGCATGCTTTCTCTTTCTTTTAAAATAATTCTCCAACTCATCCACCTGCTTCAGACACGTTACCTTGGGTTAAATAAGGATGTGCTGCCTGTTCAGCACAATACATTTCTGGATGCTATTTTCCATCTCTAATCACAAGAGCCATTTGTTTTTATCATCACAAGAATTGCATTAACTCTGCTGACCAACAAAGGCCATTACCCTTGGCTGCAGCAGCTGCTGGAGCAAATGAAGAGACCATCAGTGTGCACCACACAGCAACTTTGAGAGCTTGCTTTGCCTCCCACCTTTCTCTTCCAGATGTCAGGTGTTAGTGAAATGTGCCAAGGTTTCAGACTAGTAATCACATCAATTTGAACGGAGAACAAGCTGTTATAATTCACTGTACTAATGAAAATTATGATGACACCACAACAGAAATCCTTGCCAATCTAATCATCTCACACCACCACAGCACGTTATTTAAAGACTAATGTTCTTAGTAGCACATAGAAGTTTAAGAACAATTTCTGAAGTTGATTAAACACTGAAGCAAAGTGGAGCTGTATGGAAAATCTAGCTCTTGCTTGGAGAGAATGGATTCCTCTAGGCACCAGCATGATTTCCACTGTATCAGAGCAAGCAAGTTCAATAAAGCATGAGAAAAAGCTGGGGAAAAGTAATCTTTAGCCATAAAAATGCTGGGGAATCAGTGTTACTGCCAAGCAGTGTTTCTCTAGTAAAAAATACAAATGGGGATGCATGCTCAGTTTGCTACCTCTGAGTTTCCTCACCTTGGGTCATAAAGTTAAATTCACTGGAGGAGAAAAAGGGTCAGAAAAGAGTTCTGAGGAAGAAGATATGATTCAGATTTTCTATAGTGGGTTATCTCAGCACCTGTTCACAAAGTAAAGGGAGGAAGTTGTGGGTCCCCTCCATCCCCAGTCATCACCATGTGCAAAAAATACATGTATTTACTTCATCATTGGTGGGGGGGGTGTGGATGAAAGAATCCACAAATGTTTATCAAAGGGAAAAAGAGCATAAAATCAAATTAGATTTAGGGAGCTGTTAGAACTAGTTTGTGTGATTTAATCTGCTTCAAACTCTATCTGCAGCAGTGACTCATGAAACAGCATGTCAAACTATAGTAAACTCATGGAATAGATACTGCATTAAAAGACTGAAGGGAAGCCAAAATTAATGAGAAAGTGGGCAGTCAAAAGGAAAAAGAACAAACAGGGAGGCTGGTGGGAGGATGGAGGGGGGAACAAAGGGAATCTGAGGCAAAGAGGTAAATTGGGAACATGAGATTATGGTGGATTCCACAGAAATATTCTCATCTGTCTTTATATATTCTCTACTTGCTTATTTAGAGGTATTGTTTCTTGAAAGAAATTTGAAAAATGTTTTGAAGGAGGAATGAGAGCCTCAGGTGAGTGGAGAAATCTGTTTGGATCTGTTCCTCCTTGGCTTGTAGACCAGGAGAATAATACTTGGCAAGTGTGATCACTTGAAGGTGGCCACA
>PYHW01010766.1:2122754-2138398 GCA_013186435.1 Turdus rufiventris | reverse complement strand
AGGAAAAGGAAAAGGAAAAGGAAAAGGAAAAGGAAAAGGAAAAGGAAAAGGAAAAGGAAAAGGAAAAGGAAAAGGAAAAGGAAAAGGCTCTAAATTGCAGCAGCTCTCAGTGTGGTACTCTGGTTGGGCTCAGCAGGCTGTTGTTCTCTCCCCACACACTCAGAGCTGCTCACACCCAGTCTGTGTGTGCTGGGGAGATTTTTTGTCTGATTTCTCAAGGACATGAGACATTTGCTGCCATTTCCTATGACTTCTTCTCCCTATGCCTGTCCATGGCCATCCTGAAATGAAGTGTGACAGCATGGGTCTCCATCAGCTGAATTTTGTGGAACTATGGGACTGCCTGGCCCTGAAGGCAGAGCTGCCTTGGTTAGGATAACTGCAGAGAGCTCAACTGCCTCAGCTCTGCAGATATTTCTGGAGATCCCTCACATGAAGATGCTTCAACTTTTCACTCTACAGTTATGGATCTTTGTTGCTATTCCTTATATCCTGGCAGCCTGTGTGTCATCTGCAGAGTAAGAGAGATTTCTGAGTTGCTATGGATAATGAGAATGGCTGCTACTGGTTTTAAGCAGAAGCCAGACCTACATAGAACCAGCACAAGTTTCTCTGCCCTGCATCCCCCAGTATGCTCTGGTCCAGGACAATGGCAGTGGCTCTTCCCAGAATCACTCTCAGTCCAATTTACATCACCAAAAAGGAGAAACACATAAAAAAATAGTTTCATTGGCTGCAGAGCTGCTCAGCTCTCTGCCCTTCAAGCAGTTTGTGGATACTGAAAAACTGTGTGCATGTACTTATAATTTAAGAACATGATAAGTGTCTCTATTTATAAGAGATAGGACTCTCTTTATTGCACAACATACTAAAATGTTTCCTGTATATGTCTCTATTGATCTAGAATGACTGTATTTCCTCTCTTGGGATTTTAAGCCTTGCATTCAGTGGAGGCAAAAATAAAACATTTTTTCTGTGCAAAAAGGCATTAAATTGGCAATAAATTTGTGTTGTTGATTCTAGAGACTCCAAGAATTATCTGTATCTGCCTGGAGCCAGCACTCACAACCCTGGTAAAGAAGCAGTGACATTATTTAACATTTTCTGAAGTGAGGGTGAACTCCAGCTTCTCACCTGAAGTGTCACCTATCAGTTCTGAGACTCATTAATTACAGGGACAAATTTACCATCCTGGGAAAAAAATTTTGGCAGAAGAGTTAGTTAAGTATCATTCCATGCACAGGCTGAATTGCTGGACTCTTACATGCCGGGAATCTCCTTTCCAGGAAAATCCTAGGATTTAACCAAAAGGGGTGACAGATCTCTTTTGCTTTTAAGGAGGATATGAGGGAAATGTAAATTGCAGAACTCTTTCAGAAGAGCATCAGATATATGATGGTGCTCTTCAAGTCCTGTCTTGCATCCTAAATGTAGCTTAAAGGTTAACAAAATCCACAGACAGCCACACTGGGAGTGCTGAATCATTACATTTTACACAGTCCTTCACACTAGGAAACCTGGATGGTTCCCAAGAGCAAGCAATCTGGAAATAAAAATGTGTCTGATCAATAAAACGAAATGGCTTGAAGAAATTTGAGTTTAGTGCTCTGTAAGTCCTAATTGGCTTTGTGTGTATCAGAGGTGACCTTGTCCTTCACAGCTCTTAAAATGTGTGCAGGGTTATTGCAAGGTAACAACAGTGCAGTGGTGATCTCAGTGCTCTCGACAGCCCAAAAGATATCAACCTCAGGAAAAATCAGCAGTGGGAAGGGTGGAAAGAATTGAAAAATGCCCCCGTGGCACCTGAGATTTTCATGCCCTGCTTGGGCTAGAAGGCTGTAACATCAACTCTCTCCACATCAGACATAGACTAATTACCATTTGCATCCTTTCATGTCCCCTTCTTATTTTTTGTCAAAGATACTAAATATAGACATACTTAACACGGGCATGGGTGGGATAATAAAAAGACAAGTATAAGTATTCAAACAGCATGAGCTATTTGAATAGGGAAGTTAAACAAAATCCATCCCAACTGGCTTTCAAGTCTCAGCCCCATGATGTAAAAATCATTCTATTTTACTTACAGAATGCTAAAATCTCCAGAGGAATTGCTCCTCTCTTCTCAGCAACATATGCAGGCAGAATAAACTTCAGAGATTTTACAAGAGTGAGTCAACAGAGACTGCTCAGCAGAGCCCAGGCATCTTCCACAAGTGCTCCAGTCCCCTCTAGGATACACACCTGCCCTTTCATCAGTATCATAAGAAAATCAGGGAAATTTGCAGAGCAAAATATATTGTGAGCCCTCACAAAGGGAATTGGAAACTCAGTAGGTTTTAACACATTGCTTGGCTTCAAAGAGTCAGGTTTGAATGGGATTTCCAGCAATGCCCAGAGGTATCCCCTAAGATATGTTTTGAACCTCTCTGCCACAGGACAAGCCAGAGCTCCCCGGGAGGCTTCCCTTGCCATATGCATTTGAGCTGACAGGAGAGGTTTGCTTCTCTGAGAACTTGCAGCACTGCCAGGCTTTCTTTCAGTGCCATTTTCAAGTCTGCATATTTCATTACCTATGTTTTGTAACCTGGCACTGACAACACTCTTTAAAATGTAACATTTCTCCCTTGTAATGAGAAAATTGCACCCTTGTCCACTTAAAAATTCTAATAATACAAATCCAAAATGAGTTTTGCATATTTAAACACTTTTAAATAAAACACTTGATGTTAGTGAGAAGCAAATGATTTAGATGATTTAGAGGGGAGCAGAAGAGAACAGTTCTGCTGTTCACGTTTCCACTGCTGCAGGAAAAGCGTTTGGGATGTTGAGTGCTGGTGACTCATTCCAGGGGCACAGGCAGCCCCATAACCTGGGGGACACAAAAAACTATTATTTTTCCATCCATATGTATTCTGTGTTTGAGCTACTGCTCTGATTTGCCACAAGAGACATTGCACGATGGAGTATCTGCCAACAACCATCCCAACACAGACACTGGACTGGGGTTTCCAGAGCTGGAAGTGCAAACCAGAATCCAGATGGACCCCAAAAAATATTACATCTGGGGACAGCTAGTAGGACTTCTTAAAAGGCATGGGAATATGGAGACTTCATGACCACAGGCAAGTTCCCCAGAGTCACTGCAAATCTCAACCGACCTCAAGGTCACATCTTATACACCCTGCAAGAGCTGTGAAACCAGAGCTTTCCATCAAGCAGTTTCCACAACTTCTGCAGGAAGGCAGTTGGTGCCAGCCTGAAGGCTTTTATCTAATTTGCCAACACAGTGGTCATAGCTATGAGATTTGCTAAGCCTTGGGAACACGGAATTGTCAACAAAGGGATGGAGATATCTTTTATTGGAAGTCTTCTCTTCCACCCCCTCCAAAAACTATTCTATAACTCTAGCAACATTTTTATAACTCTAGCAATAAATTCTTAACCCTCCAAGGGCAAAAATGGAAACTAGCAACAAGCCATGGTGCCTGGGGTGATGATATGCTGCTGTGTAATCTCACAATGCCATGGTAAATAACTAGTGTCATTTTCTTGTAATGTTCTTATTGCTTTATCAGAATAAACATTAGAGAATACATCACATTCCTTTGTGTTCCTCAATTCCTATTAAACTCCTGGCTGCTTCAATGCAGCCACTGTGTGCAGCTTGGTTGCAGACTGGTGAGCTGTGACTTTCTGTGGTACAATATTATCATTTCTCAACTCCTGTTCCACTCCAACTGTAACTTTTCATGGGCAAAAGATGGATGCTATGAGCAAAATCCAGGCTCAGGGAAAATTTATCTCAATTTATCCTGGACAGAAAAAGTAACTGAGGGTACCTTACTGAAAGCAAAATATACTGCTTGAATGAATTTACAGTAAGTAATAAAATATAGCAGGGAGAGACCATTTACTGTAGGGGAAGAATGTAATATATGATGTCAGTAATTCCCTTTAAAACGATGCTATTAAGCGAGTCTAAAGGTGATAATCACCCTTTTTAGGCATTAATGTTACATTTGTAAGCCAGTTGGTGTGTGACATCTACCAATATAAAACAGCCACTTTAAATTTCTTCCAGAAAAAGCTGCATATGTTTTATGCCACTGCCAGGACTGGTAGCTCTCACAGTAGTGTGAAGGGTGAAGGTGGCCTGAGGCTCTCATCAAGGCAAAGTGCACTGTCCTGAGGACCAGGGGATAAACACTGAAAAGATAATGTCTGACCTAATCTATGGAGGAACTGCTGAGGGAAGACCAGGAATAAAATCAACCAACACACAGACTCATCTTCATCCCAGCAGTGCAGAAACCCAGCAAGAACCCCATCACAGATATTGCACCCAGCCCTGGCCAGCCAGCAGAATCTGATTGCAGAACCAGGCTATTTTTGCACAGATTAGGAAGAGCATAATTTCACACGATGAGGCATCTGTAGATGTTTCACACATTGGTTATTTGCAATTTAAAACTGATTTTGAAGCCTTGGGTTGATTTTTGGCTCCTCTACCTGAAACATCACAGCCCAGTTCCTTCTTCATTCCATTTGCCCTTAGTCCTTCCTGGTCCTGGAGGTCACTTGGATCCCTGTTCTCCACATTTCTGTCATGGATTTATGGCTTCTTTTTTTGAATATGTGCACTGGGAATTACACAGAATATTCTTTCACACCAGAAGAAGCATTTCCCTGTCACCCAGGGAGCACATTGCCAGCTCTGAACCCTGTGATTTCAAAAGCTCTGCTGATACCTGGTACCATTTATGGAGCTGCAGATACAGAGGGAGAATCTCAGCATCTTCTCTGCTTCTCCAAAAAGCTCAGAGTAAAGCCTAAGTATGTGCATATTGAAGGCTTAAATCCTGAAAGGAAAAAAAATAAAAACCAACCAAACCACTAGTTATACTACTTTCTATATATCTCATGATTTGTAAGACAATATCATGGTACCATCATTGCATTTTGGCTTGGCTAGCAGACTCAGAGCAGAATTATCCCCCACAAACCCTGGGCAGGGAGGTCTTCCAACACAGCCTGGATCCTTTTGTCTCTGCTCAAGCAAATGCTGATGTGTTTCAGAGAGCTGATGACGTTAATGCATTTAAACCAGTCGCTCCTTTGCCCATCTAGAATCTGTGTTTTAACTGCACAGAGAGAACCTTCCATCTCAGGCAAGGCATTCCTGTTGATCCCAGGTCCTGTAAGCACATTATAAATCTTGCTTTTACCGTTAAACTCCCCTCATCAAAACAGAAGTGTCCTTATTAGATTATTAAGAAAAGCCCATAATTATCAGTGTCTAATTTATTAATGAGATGGGCAATTTAAACACCATCTTTGGAGATAATGAAATCGTTCTAACTCTGAGACTGAGGGAGCACCAACACCATGGAAACTGTCGCCAACAAAAGCCATGATACTGCCGAGATGTGTTTTGCCCGCCTGCTGAAAACACCCAATGCATTCAATCTCTTAAAATGGAAACAGGACGAATATTACTCAGGCTGCATGTGATGCTGACAGAGAACAAAAGTGCAGTTTGTGGGTTGCCACAGCACTTTCCTTTGGCTGCTGCCCCAGCTGTAAGGCTGTGGCTTTGACATCCCAGAGTGTCCCAGAGGTGAAGCAGAAGAGATTCACTGGAAGCTCCATTTGTGTTGAAGGAAACTGCTCTCTCCAGGCACTTGTCCATTCTTCCAAGGCCTATTAAAAAATGGTGGAAAAGGGAAAAACAATTTGGTCTGTTTGGCCTTTCCTGCTGGTATAAGGCTGTTCACACTGAGCTGGATTTATAATGTTGGGCTCTTTCTGTAGAGCCCCAGGAACAGCAAGCAACCCATCTGCTCCCCATAAAAAGTGTTTCTTTTCCAACCTCAGAGGCTGCCTGCAAGGGAAGGGGCCAGTCTGCAGGAGCTGTCTGCAGTGCCCCCTGTTCAGCAGAGAGAAGTGCCAGCTGCCATCAGCACAGACTCTTTCTTGGCCAAAAAAGTTGCTGCTAGTGGGGTAAGCAGAGGGTTGAAGAAGGTCTGTTTAACTATAGGGCCCTGACAGCAAGATTTCAAGGGATGCTGCAAGACAAGCAGAGGTTTCAGAGCATGCAGGAGCATCCCAGCACTGATGTAAGGGCAGCATCTTCTTGCAGGGCCCAGGGAGATGTGCTGTCCCATAACACATCCCAGCTCTTGGAAAAGGCAGCATGAGATGTGAGGAAAGACTTCTTTTCTGGTGACAGAAATACTTCTGCTTCTTAGCCGAGAAGCAAAACACTGCCCTGTAATTATTCCTGATCCAGAGTACCAGGCAGCAGCTACATGCAAACCAGGCTTCTCCATCAGATGCTTTAATGAGGAGGTCAGTGCATTTTGCATTGAGGGATTTGGGATTTGTACATTAACTGGAGTGGCATGTGTTAGAAGGACATGTGAATTAATGACACTATTTATAACCCATCTCATTATCACACACAGCTTGATGCCTCAGACAGACACTAATTCTCTTAACAAATTTCTTTTGCTGGAAATAAAACTGCTTTGCTTCAGCTGTGATCAGTTAGATGAATGCTACTGTTGTTATTGTTTGTTTTTTAAATGTAAACAGCCCTTTTCAAAGGAAGGCTCCATGACTGCATGGTGTAACTCAGCCCCGAGTCTAGGTCTCAGATACAAAAATATTCATGTTGAAGCTGATAAATGTACAACGAACAAATTACATGCTTGAATCTCCTCCTTTGTTTCATTGTTGATCACTAATATTGGATTGCTGTAATTGTTTTGAAGCTCCTTATGTGCACATTAGCAATGCATATGTTACTACAGAAATGTAAAATTCAACATCTTGTCCCTTAAATTTTAAAAGAAATGTGCCCTTCCTTTTATTTATGTCCTATTCTTTGAAACAAATGAGAAAAGAAACCATCATCTGATAAATATTAAACACTTGGATACGATTCTAGCCTTATTCCCTCTGAGGCTGCAGCATGGCACTGGCTTTTTCACTCTTTCAGCTGAAAGAGGAGACTGAATCCTAATCCTGTTTCTATAGAAAACAAGTTAAAAGGCACCTTCTTTGTTGTTGTTCTAGTTATCTATTCTTTTATAAGTGTTTTAAAACCCAAGAAACATAAGGAGGAACTATAAGGAAATCAAATCCTCTTCTTAAACACAGACATCCAAGAGAAAATTCCATTCCTCCTCCTTTCCCTGCCAAAATAAATCACTATTTGCAAGGTTGGCTGCCTGGAGCCAACCTCTCTGACCTGCCTTCAGTTTCTTCCTGCATTTGGAAATGATGACTTTTGAAGCAAAGAATAGAAAGTGTCAGTGCATCTGCTATGGGCTAATTAATGATTGCCCACAAACCAGGGTGGATTTCTGCTCCTCCTGTGTTGTTTGAGCTGGTACTGACAGCCCTTGGAGGACGCTGGTGTCAGTACAGAAAAAATGTCACCTCCCCATGTCTCTTCTTACCAGCGCCTCAGGGGTGAGCAGAGGATGGTGTTTCATTACTCTTGAGATGGATGTCTTCATCTGCCCCTAAGTGATCAGGAAAAGAGAGGAGAGGCCACATCCTGGTGGAGAAAAAGCAGGGCTGAGAGTGGAGACAGCTTCTGATCAGCAGTGAGACTTTTTCTAAACCTGAGAAAATAAACACAGGGAATCAATTAGCTCTAAATATAAGTGGCAATAATGTGACTGATCGGGCACCAGAATTGTTTTAGTGATGGGAATGAAAAGGAATCCATTTTAACTGACCATAGCATTAATAAAGATCCATTTCCAGAGGTGTGGAGGAGTGGAAGGGGCTGTAACTGCAGCAGTGCTCTCCACCCTCCTCTTTTACACTGGGATGAAAGCAGAGCTCCTCATTGCTGCAACTGCTAAGACAGAGCAGAAAAAGACACCAGGAGGATGAATTCCACCACTGCCCCATGCGAGGAAGGTGTGGAGTCACCAGTGATGGGTCTTCTGCTCCCTCAGTCCCTCTGTGCTCACCAGTCTGTTCAGAGCCAGGCTCAATCTAAAGGGAAGCAAGGAGAGAGTTCCTGCCTCGTGGGTAGAAAAATCTTTGCTGGAAGGTATTTTCAGAAGTCTCTCTCAGCAACCTCTACATGCAGGTGCTGTGCTTAATTACAGCCTCCATCAGCTGGCAAATGTAATGCCTTGTAGATAATTCTCCATTGCTGCTGCACCACTGGAAATCATCTCTGTGCAAAGCCCTGCCCTGAAACCAGCACGGCTTGGTTACATCTCAGAGGCCTCATTTCCTTCACACACAGCAATTTCCAGACTACTCAGGGCTTAGTAAGAAGAGGGATAAGCATATGATGCATTGCAGGGAAGATTGGAGTTGATTTACATCTCTTCTGTTGCCATGAGACTTCCAGGATGGAGCACAGAGGAAGAGGATTTAACAATGCACATCTTTAGGCTAAAATGTCATGGACAAAGAAGACCCCACTAAAAACCAGACAAAAGATGGCCTTTTGCTAGTCAAAGGACGACCTTTTGCAGGACTTTGAGAGAACTTTGCTTCCAGCAAGCTGTTCCAGACATCTTCCCCCACAATGAGCCACTGCTGTGAGCTAATCTGTCATATTCATTTAATGCAGCAGAATGTGAATAGTTTGTAATTCATTCTTGCAAATAACCAAGGGTTTGCTCGGGACTATTTGCATGGAGGGAAGTCTTTTAGGCACATTTATACCCCTCCTTGTCTCCACCCAGACTGGCCAGGCAGTTTTCTTGCAGATGGCTCAGTGTGCAGCCAGGAGTGTGACTGGATGTCTATCCAGGAGCGTGGCTGTAACCAGGTATGTGATGATTCCATGGGTTTAGCTGCCTCTGGCTTCAGGAGTGGTATTGGTGCTTTCTTGTGCCTGTATAAGGCACAGCCTGACACCTTTCACAGGGGGACTTATCTAACTCAGCTGGAGCAAGTCAGGGTCCTGCTGTTTCTCCTTGGCAGAGGAGCTCTCTCTCCATCCTGCTATACTGGGAGCACCACCACACTGATCAACCTGACAGTGGGTTTGCAGAGTAAAATACTGTTCTCTTCATTCCTCCCTCTCAGGTAGTACAGTGTGTGTGCCATCACCCCCTGCTAACTCCTCTAAAGTCATGGAGCAGCCTGATCAGCATTTGAAAATACATTTTTCCATTTCCACTCCACCAGAGCCAAATCCCTGGCTTCGTGGCTTTCTCTCCTTGCATTTTCTCTAGGGCACAGTTTCCTGTTAATCACACTGAAAAGATCAAGTCTGTGTACCTCAAAGATTTCCTTTTTGAGGGAGCA
Source organism: Turdus rufiventris (assembly GCA_013186435.1). NCBI lineage: Eukaryota > Metazoa > Chordata > Aves > Passeriformes > Turdidae > Turdus > Turdus rufiventris. Next base: position 2,129,107 of record PYHW01010766.1, on the reverse strand, counting down.
GTTACCAGTAAAGGCACTAACTGGTGCTGCTCCTCCAACACAGCAAGGATAAACTGGAGAGTGGAACTGTTACATGGGGTGCAGGGTACTAATTAGCAATAATTAAAGCACAAGCAAATACATAACAGTATGCCTCACAGTCAGACTCTGGTGTATTAGCCAAGTAATCTTGAAGGCAAAAACTCTCCCATTTTCCTCCAAATTAGGGGTCAAAATTCTGCTGCTGCAACTAAATGCAATGCCACTAAAACTGGAAGATTTGTCACTTGGATCTAATTAAACATTGATTAGCTGCTCTGACCCCCAATGTCCTCAAACACATAAAGTTGAAATCTCACTCCAAAGATTGTCTCTGAGCAAAGTACTGGGTTCTGGAAAGCTGCACTTTCCCCCTGAGCTCTGTAAAGCACCTCTGAAGCCCTGAAGGCAGACTTGTCCGTCCCAGGTGCTGTACCTGCTCCAGGCACACACTGCAACCCCAGCTGCCAAACCTGGGGCCTAAAGGGATTTCACCTTGCTCTGGGGTGGGCCAAAAAAGAGGGGATAGATGTCAGTTTGGCCTCTGGGCACTGCCAGCTTACACTTCACCATCACAAGGCAGGGTTCTGAGGCACCCAACATCCATAAAGACAAAGCTGTAATGAAAACCTGTCACTCCAAATAAGCCCAGGACTAAGAAAGGATCTCTCAAGGACTGCAAAAGAGCATCAGACCACCCCCACCTTTGTTACAGCTTTTACTTCTCCTCTAACACAATTTTGTCTAAAGAAGGTTCTGCCACAAGTCCTGTAGCTGTGGGACTCAGAGCACAGATTTCAGTGAGATAAATCCGGCTGTGTTTGGGAAAATTTTCAGTTACAATGACTTGACCACAACTCCTCTGCAAATTGGTCCCAGAGTTAATTTCCCTTTCCCCAGAAAAAAACACTACTTTTTAAGTATGAAGTAGCTTCAGTTTCCACCAAATTTTAGTACATTTCATCCACTACCCTGCAGCACCTTCTGTTACCAAGCCACCCTCTGTTACAAAGACAAGTGTAGATGGTCTTGTAGTCCAGCCAGAATTAATTACACCCAGGAAACTAACTCATTTTCAGTTCTTAGAAACATATCTGTCCCTATCAGGGGAAGGTCAAATACAGATTTCTCCTTTGTCAGTGCCAAATGCAATCCTTTTTCAGTTAGGAGATTGCCATCTATAATTATCAAATATTTTGAAGACATTTTAGCACTGACATCCCGAGACCTCTGTATGTCAGTCAGGCTGAAATCACCTGTGATAACTCAGCTTTCCTCCCCAGAGATTACAGATGGTGCATGAGGATACCATCACCCAGATTTCTGTGGGACAAAGTGACCTGCAGCAGTGGGCAGTGTCCAGTTTCTGGGCCATCTTCCAGCATTTGTGTCCCCAAGCAGTCATGGTCATTTATTTCTACAGTGTAAGACAATATCTTGCTATGGCAGGACCAGCTCACCCTTGCTGTTTTCAAGATAAACAGATTATATTCAAAGCAACACTGACATCTTACCTTGATATGTGCTCTCTTTAGTTTTATGCACTTAGAACAATGGAGACATCACCTAGAGTTTGAAAAAATATTCTGTATTAACTGCAGATAAGAAAATTATCTGTAGATAATATTTCTATGGATTTAATGACTATTGTATTGAGATGCTCTTGAAAACACTTTTAAACCATCACTGAAACACTTAGAAACTATTTTTCAGAAATAGTATCTAGTTTAGCACCTATTTTTATTGATAATACCTAGTTTGTTATAAATTATATAATACAATTTGAGTAACAATTTCTTTTTCCAAAGCAAAAAATGTCATGAATATTGCTGAGGGCTTTATCAGTGAAAGCCTAAGTCTTCTTGGGAAACTACCAAGTGTGTAAACAAACAAAAAAAGGTAGAAATTTGAAGTAGTTGAATTTGCTGGCAAGTTGTCCCAGGTTACCAGAGACAGAGGCAAATCCCACACAGATAAAGATGCCATCTAAAAACAATGGCTCCTGATGCTGCTCAGGGACCAGGACTGTCTCTCTTCCATGGCATGGGCAGCACACAGAGGTGGGATTCTGGTCTCCTTCACCAGCTCTGCCAGCACCTCAGGTACGCATGGGGAAACAATTAACAAGATATCAGGCGAAATAATTATACCTGACAGATGCTACATATTCAATAAAGCCAATAAGCAGTGCTCTGGCTCTCCTTTCCTCTGACTTCAGCTCAGATTTTTCCAGATGATGCATGGGACTCCAGTGGAGGGTTGAACAGGTAATTACTTCTCTCTATTTCCTACCCTTCCTCTGCATTATAAGCATATTTAAAGGACACTTAGAAAAAGCAGCCACAACCTAAATTAAAATGTAATATCAAAAGATAATGTTGGTAGGCTGTTTGGGAAAGCAATGCAGCAGGTATTACACCCTGGACAAAATGTGGCCTTTTCCTCCCCTGAGCTTTGCCCCGGGTTTCTGGGATTGTGTATTTATGAGCTTTTCTCAGCTAATGTGGCAGGAGAGGTGCTGCAGACACACTTGGGTGGTTGCAGGGGAGCTGCCACGCTCCCACCCATGTGCAGGACAAGGCAGTTCATCAGCAGAGACCCTGTCCTGCCCTGGCCTAGGACTTGGGACTGAGCTCCCCAGCCAAAATTGCAAAATTTTGGTTTGGTTATAAATGCAACTGATTCAGCACTGCAACTACAAAAGGCATGCCAAGGGGAGCACAACCTCACGCTGCTCCCTCAGCAGAGGACTGCTTTTACTGTTCAGGTTGGGTTCAAAAAGCCCCAGGGCCTAGAGTTCCAGGGACATTCTACATAATAAACTAAAAGCAAAGCCTGAAAGATGGGAAAATTAAATATTTGGTGGGATCTGGTAAGTCACTGTAAAACTGCCATGTGAATAAATATATGTTATTTCCTCAAGTGGGGCCAAAGCTGCTCTGAAACTCCCCAACTAATGTGAAACTGGCTTTAGTAACAATAAACCTGCAAAAAATGAATATTAAAAATTTATTCTGTACTAAATGAAGCTATTAAGAGAACACTTCTCTGCTATCACAAATTTATGATACATAACATACTAGGACAGCTGTCTTCTTTTGAGAACACTAAACCACACTGGTCAGCCTCTGTGAGCACCTTGGAGTTCTGCTGCCTCTCACCATTGCTGCTCACTGATGGATTCTAACACTGGAGGAACAATGAAAACACTAACTTTTTAAAATTCTTTAAAGAATAAAAACTCACATATCCCTAACTGAAACATTGTAAGAAAGTGTTGGAAGGGATCATCACTGATTTCAAGGTATTTTCTTTCTGTCCTTTTTCACTGAATTTTCCAAGCATAAAATTCCATTAAAACATCTGCTATAGAATATTCCTTATAAATTATGGAATATTTAATACAACCTGGAGTGAAGAAAAATTAAAAAATGAACCATGCAGTAAAAAACCCTGTCAATCATTCCTCTTAAAGGAATCCAGAAAGAACTGGAGGTTGAGGGGACAACACTGAGTTACAGGAACAAGTAAATAAAAGAGAAACACAGAATTGTTCACGTTGCAGTCAGTCCAGATGCCCTGGGATGCACTCAGCCAGCATTAGCAGGGGCTGTAATGGACACAGGGAGCTCCAAGCCCCCAGTGGACACCCAGGGCTGTCCCTGCACCCTGGGAGCCCCTGGTGTCCCTCTCAGCAGGGTGCTCATCCCTCTTTGCACACCAGCCATGGGTGACTGGGTGATTCTGGTCCCACTGCCCCAGTCCCAGAAATCCCAGTGGCATCAGCCCCACATTTGAGGTCCTTGGTAGAACAGCTGAGTAGCAATCAGCACCAAAAGGAGCCACCAGGTTTTAAATACAGCAGATACTGAATTTCTGGCCACACATGGGCTGTGAATGCTTTGCTGCTCCTCTGCACACCTCCAGTCCCTCTGCTCCCCTCAGTATTTTGAGTGTGATGCTGTGGCCATGTGGACCAGGTAGATTTTTGTATTTCTTTCTTTTTTGACACATCATAATAACTGCACTTGTGGTTTTATTTAACACTGTGGGTAATTCTACTGAAGACAAAAATAAATTAAAAAACGTTTAAAAAAAAGAGGAAATAGTTTTCTGGTTAAGGTGCTTGCCAGTACATATTAATTCAGGACAGAGTCTACTTCCCTATAAAAGTTTGATGATGGTGTTCTCTGCTGGAAGGCTGACAAGACATTGAATTCCACATTCAGGAAATGTTTGACTCTATGATGTGTCTATAATTAAATTTATTTCCCTTGAATGCAACCAAGCATCTCCCTGGCTTATTGCACAAGACAGCTGCGTGTTAAGGATTATACCTGTAGAAGCAAATAGATTGATGACATGATTTACGACCCATCTGAAAAGATTAATTGATTTAAATATATCTTACACAATTTGCCTTAGTCCTTTGAGGAGAACCAGACCAACTTCACACCTTTGCTTTACTCTAGAAACCATATTGAAAAGGGGGGGTGGGGGAGGAGGAGTGCTTGTTTCATATAGTTAATTAAGAGCTTTGAATGTTCAATAAATTACAATTCTTTGGAGAGAAAATGCGAAATACTTATTGTCTCATTCCTTGGGGTCTAGTTCACTGTTTTTTGCTTCTTTATGAATCAGCAGGGTGGCTGCAGGCCTCGTGAAGGGACTTCCAGGTCCCAGCAATTAACCTGACCAGATCTCCAGCATAATGCCTGCCCCACACACAGGTAAAAGGCAAAATAAGATTTGTATCTCTGGGAATTTTGTGCTGCTCTATACAACAAATCCCACAGATTTGTCTGGACATTGAGGGATGAGATGCAAGCCTTGCCCTGAGCTCAAGGATATCCAAGGTAGCTGCAGCATTGTTTCCAGCAGATTTCTCTCCTTGGGTACAACACCTGGTCCATGGATGGAGCTAGAGAAGTTCAGAGCGGCCCATATAACACTCACACAGCTGACACTCCATTCCCCACATTTTGTCTTTTAGATAATTAATAAATTTCATTTAAAATATTTCATTTTTTTCACTCAGTAATACTTGAGAAGCTTTCCCTGAAACGTGCATTTTCCATCATACAGAGCTTTTCCAGAGGATTTTGGAGTTTTCTGGACAATACAGAAGCTCACAGCCAGCTCTGACCTGCATCCCACCCTTGCATATTGGGTTCACTTTGGCTCCCAGTGACCACAAAAGTTCACTAATGGCTTGGTGGAGTTACAGACCCTCAGACTATCAATCTGCACCTGCCAGAGCTCCCTGGCAGAGGCTCTGAGGACTGGCAAAGCATCACTCATTCTATTGCTCAGGCACTCTGTCACATCACCTGCCTTTGAAGCAGACAGCAAAAGCAACATTACACCACATTTTCAGCACAAGCCAGCAAGAAGCACATTCAGCTGCAGCAGCAGGGGCATGTTGGTATGCAGAAACTCACTCTTTGACTTGGATTTGGGCCAGAAAACAATATCTAACATCCCTACTGGGGTGGGAAATGGGATTTTAAATCTCAGAGTCTTCAGCCAAGTAATTAGATGGACAATAAAATTCACACCCCCTCTCCCAATAGGTAGCCAGAGGCTTTTCAGTGATTTTTTCCTTGTAATATCTTTAATGAAAGCGGCATTGAAATGTAATATCACATCACCTACAATCTGAACAGAACTTTAAACTGCACAGCCTTAACATTAATTATATATTTAATTACTGTGTCCTTGTGGATACATTATGGCCATATTTATAGCTATCTACAAAAATGACAAGTTAGCCATAAAAACAATGAGGTGCAAAGACTTACAAGGGCAGCATCACTTAGAATCAAAGCGTGTTAAGTGGCTGTTCCAGTACAAATGCCTGAAAGTTTAGTGCCACAGTTTCTCTGCTGTACAGTCATCATGTAAATATTTGTGTCTGTAGAAAGAGTGATGTTCTTGCAAGGACACAATTTGTACAACATTTATATATAATTTGGCATCAAAATAAACAGCCCCCTTTTGCTTTCAGTTCAGATCTGGCATAAAGCCACTAAATTTGCTCCAGATTTGTACTGCAAGCAGGAATTTTGCCCACTGCTTCTATAAGGCAGCTAATTTGCCAGTATTGTATTTTTGTTCTGTGCCAACTAATTTGGATACAACAGATTGGATTTAAGGGTCAAAAAGTCAGGAAAATTGACTGACTGAAGATTATGAAATATTTTTTCAAAACTGATTTAAGATAATTGAAACAGCTCAGAGAAGTCATGGAGCATTTTACGAAATCTGTATTTCATAGAAGGTAAAATTGAATCTAGGTGCCAGCAGCAGCCTGACATTGGTCTTAGCATGTCTGC
>PYHW01010766.1:2045373-2122569 GCA_013186435.1 Turdus rufiventris | reverse complement strand
GAACCCAATACAACTTCTCTTTCCACCACAGCGGGGACAGTGAATGCGTGTATTTCTATTGCAATAGAGGTTATGAATACAAGCAAAAGGCTTTCTAACCTGGGGTGATAGAAGGGGAATTACTAACTCCATGTGGCAGGAAACAATGGCAGAGCTTGGAGGGACTCTCCATTTTGGTGGGGCTGTGGCAGGATGACAAGAACCCTGACTAGGAGTCTTGGTAACGTGAAGAGGATTTATAAAGGACAAAGGAAATGGGCCTTGGCACCAAACTAAAGTCATTGCACATGAACTGGGCTAATTAGTGCTTATTGACACTCTGTGGCACAGAAACTCATACTCTTGTGTGGGAGTAAATCAGCAATTCCATTCACAGGCTGGCAAGCCACTCTGGGAACAAAAGCTGACATCTGAGGGAGTTCTTCATCCTGGTGACTGAACACAAAGAAAAGCAGTCAGTTTGTGGCTCCTGCAGTTTTTCTGAAAAAGGTGCTGCATCTCATTGTGCTCTTCTTGTCCCACAAAGTGGGATGAGAAAAATGCCATCCTGCCTGGCATCCTCAAACGCTGCCCTTCAGTGGGTTGGGAACTGCAAGACCCTAATGCTCTGATAACCCCCCCACCCTGCCCTGCTGCAAGGGCAGCTTTTAATCCTGTGCTGAGGGACACAGGGCTCCCAGCTGCTCAGTCCTGGGCATGTTATTTGTATGGAAAATTCCTCCTGGTTTACTCTTGTAAGGCATCTCTGACCTGGGCAGACCCCGCGGGCTGAGCGTGCCATGCAGCTCTCGAGTGCTCTTGTGCTGAGCAGAGTGAGGGGCCCCTGAGGCTGAGAGACCACCAGGGAACACCAGCAGTGCCATGTGAGCCTAAAGCACAGACCTACAGAATGACAGGAAACAGGGCTGGGAGGCACCTCACAGGTCCAGCTCATACATTTTCTTGCCTAGGGCAGGAACAGCTGAACCCTACCTATGAGATGTCTCATCTGTCCTTAACCACCTCCTCAGACTGCTCAAGTATTATATTGCTCACTAGGAAGTTTTTACAGCTGTCTGGTTATGATTGTTCCTTTTTCAAAGTCTGCCTAGAAGAGGCAGGTGGGTTTTGATAAATCAGAGAGGAACTTGGGTACAGCCACTGAACAGCACCACAGAAGGTTGGCTGCAGGTCCCAAGAGGGTTGAATCCAGTCACACAGCCAGCTGAGGCACTGCACTATAGCCCAAAACCCCATCCTGGCAGCACTCAGCATAATATTCACCAGGAAATTCCAGCCTTCCCTCTTCCAGGAGTCTCCAGCTGCTAAATGGCACTGTGGATCTGAATTCAAGGTGGGAATTTCCATCACACCTCCATCATTGGCATCCTGCTAGAATTACTTTAGGCTTTGTCCTTGGGGGGAAACATGTATTATGCATAGCAAAAATTTCTCCATCCATCTTCCAGAATGCATTATCACCCTCAATAAGGGCTTTCCAAGTCTCATTGGAAAGGAAGGTGAGCTGACCCATGAATGCTGCAGCTCTAAAGGCTCTTTGCTAGAAACACCATCCGTGAGGCACAAGGGACAGGAAGGCTGAGTACAGACCTCTGGGGACACACACTGGACTGTCCCCCAGGCCATCTGTTCCATGCCCATTATTGCTGAGTGCATTGAGCATCTACAGGGAGCTGCAGAAGCAGGGGAAAAGGAGATTACATATTTTTGGAGGTATCAGGAACAGAGTCGAGAAACAGGGAATCTCCAAATGTCTCTTTGGACTTCCCAAATCCAGCACAATAAGATTAAATTTAGCATCCTTGGAATGGGTAGCAGGACAAGAGGATATTTAGGGGCAGTAGAATAGACGCAGAGAGGAAGCCACTGAAAACTTTGCAGGCCATGCTTTAGAAGTGTATATACATACACCAAAGCAAAATGCATTACCCTATTTTACCTTCTGTACTGTAATAGAAAATTTTTTACTTCGCTAATGGAATGTGCAAATGTGGCAGGAAGTCTGAACCCACACTCACAGGGACTATTTTTACAGCTTGTAAAATCAAAGAAAAACACCTTCCAGAGACACAAGGCAATGCAATCAGCCATGGCCAGCCGTTGGCTGCTCCCTTAATGAGCAGATATCTTACCCCTGTGTCCAAAAAGGCCACTCCAAGTACAGATCTGTTCCCATTGTGTTCTAATCCCTCCCCCATCAAATGGCGAAAATATTTATGCCTGCTGTATTACATTAAAAATTTATATTTCTGAAAATTAATGAGTTATGACATGACACCAGGCATGAGAATTGAACCTCAGGGCCCAGCCCCGTTGAAGCTGTTTTAAAACTGTCTTACTTTTGGGGGTTAGAATAACCTCCAGATGGCATTGAGGACGTTAAAAATAAAGAGACATCCAAGCCTATAGACTGACTTTCCACCAAGGGATATGTCTAATTACACATCCACTTTGCTTTCCCCTGCAATGTATTGGAAGCAATTACATTAAATAGATAAAGGATGTCAGTGAGGCTCAATTTGCCTCTCTGTCTATTAGCTGTGCAATATGAGCATGCACAGAGTAAAGTCTTAGTCATGGATGTGGGTATGTCCTGAAGTTGTATTCTGACATTTGTGAACCTCGTTAAATGTGCTCCCTTTATAGGTTTGGGGGGTTTTTTGTAATTGCAGCATATGAAGATTTTCAACATTTTTGATTCCACTCTTTGCATTCAATTTGAGTTTAGTGCCAAGACACGTATTGGAAATGACCTTCAAGCTTAAGAGAAAATAATTTCATTTTAGAATCTGTCAATAAGCAATAGGCAGAAGCCTTATACATTTAGTAGCATCTATCAAACATTTTCCCTTAAGAACTCACTGACCTTCTTGGCAGAGGCCATTCAACAACACACAACTTTTATTCACTCCTTTATCAAGGAGATGGGATTGCTACTAAGCCATTTCTGCACTCAGAAATTAGGTCAGCTATCAACAGCAGCAGATTACAGAGCTCAAATGATCTGTTCTCTCTGCCTGATGAAAGGCAAGTATAAGAGAGGCCTTTCAGAGTCTTACAGTCAGGGCATCCTCAGCTCAGCTCTGCTCCTGCATTACATGGCTTCACTTTTTAAGGACAACAATTTTAAAAGGAGGCTATTCAGCAGCCAACTGTAAATCCACCCAACAGTTGTTGCATTCTGGTTTTGCTAACAGGAGGCTGCATAACAGCTGATCAGATAATTTGCAGTGAATATTCAGAGGAGGATCTCAGGCTTTACAGCTGTGAAAGCAGGATCAGATCCGGGACAGGATTGGTCCCAGTGAATTATAAAAGCGCATTTGACAGAAAACTCATTTTGCACATCACAAGAGGGAAGGAGGAAGTTTTGAGTGACAGCCTCTACAATAATAAGTTTTTGATTGCACAGTAGAAAAACTACAAATTAAAATTTTTAGAAAGCAGGTGATAAATTAAGAAAAGTAAGTGTTCTCAGATGATTTAAAGCTCTAAAAACACATCCCATGCATACATTAGTTTTAGCAGAATGAAATTACCATGTTTCCAAAATTAATTCAGTAGCAACAAGCTTAACAGAAGGTAAACAGTTGCAAGTCTGTCCCAGTAATTTATTTCATAGCACACATTCATTCTGTGCAAGAATCCCCTTTGCATTCCCACCGGCAGCCAGCTTTGAAATGTTTCAGCTAGTTAGGATGCTGCAGACACTCAGCTCACAAATATCCCTGCCACAGAGAGGTAACTTGCAGATGTCCACAAGCCCTGAGCAGATGGTGCACTGAAGAATTTCTGCATACTGAGGGGCTGTTCAGAGCTAAAAGGAATTTTTATGAGCCCACCAAGAAGGAGATGCAAGCAGAGCTAATTTCTAATTATCAGATATTCAGCATGAATAGGACAAGCCCTCTGTGTTGTGCTTCAGTACACTGGGGTAGAGAAAAGGCTTCAAAACAAAGCATAAAAACACCAGAGCAGAATCAAACTGGTGTGGCTTTTCCTGGGCCCAAATCCTTGCTCCTGTCCTCCCCAAGTCTCTGCTGGAAAAGGATGGATCTGTCCCCCAAGAAACCCCTTGGGATTTATGGGCACTGAAAATGTATGGAACAATAACAACAATAACAACAAATCAAACTACTTTTCATTTTTTTAAAACTATTAAAATTTTTGAGGAAGTAATTATAGCTGAGAGGGATTTTCTCCAGATGTTGAAAATAATAGTTTCCCTTGCATGACAAAATAAGTTTGCTAACTTTCTAGTCTACTATTTTTTATGATTCTCAGCTGTGCTGCTAAGTGGAATTTGATAAGTTAAAACCGGCAGGTGGTTGTAAGGAAAGCCATGCAAACTTGCAGATGTACCAAGGCAATCCAGAGTTTTATACAGGATGTATTTTGGAGTGGAGATACTTCAATCTGGAAACATAAACTTCTAGAACAGCAAACACATATTTTGTGAGTGCATAAAGATTTGTTGCTACCATGTTTGTGCCATCCCACAGGCTTAAAGGACTTTTTAAAGGTTATTCTGTTTAAAGCTGAAAGTAAAAGCATATAATTACATAAAATGTAAATAAAAGAACTTGCGGTTCTCTATCCTGTGTTTTATCTGTGGAATGTAAGCAGTATTCACAAATAATAGCCATCAAAATGCTCTTTTTCTTTTGTTGTTTCATCTTTTATATATAGTGTATAAAATGTGAAAACAGGTCTTTTCAAATGTTAATTGATAATAAAGTGTTCATTAAAGCAGGAGGATTTATCAGAAAAATCTTCATTAAAACCTCATTATTTTCTTACCAGTTTTAGCCTGGGAGATTTCATTATTTTAACAGCTAAATAAGAAAAACAACAGGCTTTTTATAAAAAAAGAGACAAGGTATACATTTTAACACTTAGCTAAAAAGACAACAGCCTCCCTTAGATCCCCAGCCCCTTCCATCCCAGCTCTGTACTCTCCTGCCTGCACCAGCCCTGCTCTATCTGCTCCTATTGAAAGCACTCACCTAAGCTGAATTTTTCAAAGAGAAGGTCCTGATCCCCAGATTTAAAAAAAACAAACAAAACCCTTTTCTGTCTGCATCTCCATGAAACATTAAACTGAATACACATACATTGAAGTGGGTGCACATTAAGAGAAGTAGAGCAAACCTAGCTGCAAAATAGTTGAGTGGGGACCAAACTTTCCCTTCTGGGGTTAATTTAATAGCAGTAAAACCAACATACCTTCCTCTTTTGTCTGTTTATTGCTTATTTACTGATTGGGGGAAAAAACGGACAAGTTTTGTTATTAAAACATTCAATCATATTTATAAATAATAAAACATAATAAAAAATCCAAACATGGTCTTTTTCTCTCATCAGTTCAGAGCCCAAATATCAAGTACAGATATTCCCTGCAAAACTTTCAGATTTTTAAGTAATTATGTTGTTAATCAAGAGCATGACTGCACTTTGATTGCACTCAGCTATCTCTCATCTCTTTCTTCTCAAAACAGTAGGAAAAAAAATCCAGAACAAAAGGTTCACATCTCTCACAGCTGCTCTTTATGCACATCTAATTAATCTTGGGACTATTAAAATTCAATACAATAAGAAAGTGGCCAATACCATAATCAGATAAACGAGCTCACACGGTAATGAAACAATCAAATCAAACAAGCTTCATCAAATATTCCTCAAAAGTGACAGAACAAATACGTTTCAATACCTGTTTTCAAGTTCCTGGATGATGTTCCTACAGCCTTGACTAATCCTTCAGGGAACAACAATGGTGTCTCCTACTGCATGTGATGCATTATCTACACTTTGAAATGCAGAGAATTTATCTCTAGCACCTTTCTGGATCAAATGCTTCTTGAAATTCTAAAGCAACTAGAAATGGCTATTCCCACTTAAAGACAACTCAGTGTCTGCAGATCAAAGGAGCTAAACAAACATCTCCTCTCTCAAACCCAACAAGAAAATCTTTCCAGTAGCAAAGAGATTCACTACAGAATTCCTTACCTCTCAGCAGCTTTAGATTTTACATTCAGAAGTGTAATGGACATTATCTGAAATAGGGCATTATTTCTGTCTTGATAATCGTGTTTTGTTTAGAGCCTGACATCACAGATTGATGAAATCCTCCTGAAATGCAATGATGAGAGTGCAACTGGGTAGGTTATTTTTGCCAGTTACTTAAGACAATTTGGGGACAGCTTCTCTGAGAATAAATATCTGCTCCTCCACAGGAGTACTGTCTCCTACAGGTCTTCCAATATTCTTTGCAGTTTTGAAGACAGAAACTAAAATATATTCACTGTCTTGAGTGGACAGGCTCTGGGTTCCTATGGAATGATGGCTGATTAAGAGGGCTGTTATTCTTCCTGTGATACGTATTGGTGACACAGTGAAAGGATCTGTGATAAATGTCGTGTGAGCTCATGAACTGAAATTGTGTGAGATCCTCACAGAATGCTGGCATGAATTTATAAGTAGTGGAGGAAAATGAGTCTATCCTTAACTGCTGTACCTCGTCTGCTTATTACCTCTACCAGCCACCATCAGAGGCAGTTTGCTGGGATTGCTTTGCCAGCAAACCTTCCCACCAGAGATGATGCAGTTTGTACAGACAGTGACCAATAAATTCATACCTCTAAAATGCACCTCTGAAAACCCACAGAATGACACACAGCAAAATCACTTTTGGGCGATCATATTCAGACTAAAATTCTTGCCAGCATCGCATACAATGATTGATTTCATCCATCTAATCCTAAAAGCCCTGGCAGCAAAATCATTACCCGTGAGCAGGCATTGAGCAATGTGCTTCCCAGAGCAGCAGTCCCTCTACCTGCCCAGTGCTGTTCCCATTCAGATCAGGAATATTTTTTCCAGTCTCTCCAGCAGATGAGATTTAGATCCCACGTTCATGTAGGTGGTTACTTTTATGAACCCATTCAATAACAACTTGGGAGAAATTGCCAGCATGATTAACAAATATAAAAGTGCTCAAAACGAGTGCCCTTTCCAGGGGTTCATGATCCACCTGAGAGTTATCAGTAGAAATCTGAAAAGCATATTTTAATTAAAATGAAACTTAAGTATAAACTAGATTTTTAAAATTTAGATCTCATTACAATCCAGAGTACCCCTCCAGGGGAAGGATTGGAGCTGTTTAAGGTTTCATCATGCAAATCCCTTTTCTTGCTGTGAGGTTTTTACTGCTGTTAAGCACAGTCAAAAAGGGAGATGGCCCAGGCTGCTGCTCCTTTGAGCTTCACACTGGTTATACTGGGAGTGTAGAAACTCTTCATGCTATGAAGCCCAGTGCATAAGAACCTGGATAATTTCAATTGACTTGAAAATCTCTGTGCCCTTTCCCCCCCTCCACATTCCTTGCTGTTGGGAGTAGTGCTGGGATTGAGGAGACCACAGTTTTCTCCTGGTTTCTGCTGCAGTGCCCCTGTGTGACCTTGCATATTCTCCCCTCACATTATATGCTATAATCCAGAGAAATTCACTCTCCTCTTCATATAACACAAGTCCTCAATCCCAGCCTGAAGCAAACTAACAACAGCCTTGATTAGGAGAAAAAAGGTGCAAAGCACCTACAGATACCAGCAGATGTAGCCCAGCACACTTTGCATTCCTCCTGCTTTCCCTGCCCTTGGGCACCTTCAACACCCTGCTTCACTTCTTCCTCAGATGTCAGTGCAGCATCCAAATGGAAATTCCTTCCTCTGCTGAACTGCTGTCAGTACCCAGGCACACACAGCCCTTCCAAGAGGGGAGGGTGGCAGCACAACTGCAATTCTCATGGGTGCTTCCAGCTTGCATATGTTTCAGCAATGCTCATAAATTCCAGGCTTTGGCAAATTTTATCTGACTGTCAATTCATATTAGTCCCAAATCATAATATGTTATTTTATACAGTTTGCTGTCTAAAAACCCTCTATTGAAAAATGTTACAATCTTACCTCCAAATATCACTAATACTTAGAGAAACACAGAATCTGTGATTCTGTGACACTTAGAGCAGTTGAAAACTACAATCAAGTATCACGAAACCCATCTCAGCTTTGAGAAAGGCAGAATGCTTTCCCCCTACCCTCATGTCATTAATGAATTAGGCAGTTTCCAGAAAAGCAAAGCAGTGGAAAGTTTTTTGCACCTGGTTAAGTCCACTCTGCAAGCTCTCAGCTGTGCTTGTTCAGCAGGAATTCAGTGCCAGGAAATAACAGACTCTTTACCTGTTTTTCCTCTTTCCTTAAGCTGTATTCCCCATTGCTTCCCACTGAGCAAGAGCTTTGCGTTCTCACCCCATGGTCCAATTTCCTGAGTTCACACAGTGCTGTCTGAATAACAGCATCCCAAATTGCCTTTTTCTGGTTGTGTGGTCACACACTCACTCCTCACAACAAGCAGTTGAGGTTATGGCTGTCCTGACAAGGGGAGAGGGGGAACAAGCTGCAAAACTCAGAGACACCAGTCCTCTGAGAACTGGGCTTCCACCAGCAAAGTCTTCCTCATGATTCTGGATCCTCCTGAGGACATGGAGAGACTCTTCTAATAAATCTAGCGTTTGGGAGCTGCCCTGCCACCCTGACTGGTAAATCTGCATTGCTGCAGGCTTGGCTTGTCCCCACAGCAGCTGCAAATTTGCTTTTTGTGCCTTTTGCCTGGAAATGTGGAGACAGACTAGCATGACTGAGTCAGCAGAGAGGGAAGGAGGGATGGAGGCACAGGGTCAGCATTACCTCCTCTGCAGTGGGGTTATTCTCCACTGAAAAAGTGAGAAATTTGTCCCACAGGATTTCTGCCAGAGTCACAGATTGCAAACGTCAGCCCAGAGGCAATGCAGGATCTTTGCTGTATCCCCATCACTCCAAAATCTTTACAGAGCCTGACTCCCCACTGTATGGGCTGTAAGCACAAAACCACCTGCTAGCTCAACCACTGATGGAGATCCCCAGTCCCCAAATGCCAGGGGAACCCAGGGCTTAACTCTGACCCATCATGAAAGAAACTGGAGAAACCTCACTGTGCCTGCAGACTGAGCCCCTGCCACTACAACAAGCAAATAAATCCCATGACTAACCCACTGATGGCTCACATTGAGCATTTCTCAGCATTTCCCCTTTAACTACAAAGCTGAATTAATATTAAAAAGAGAAGGGGACCAGATATGCCACCTTGGTTGCCAGGGAACCTTCAAACACAGAGGTTCCTTTCAGCAGGCAGTAGGGCTGCTCTGTCGTGAGGATCCTGCTATTTCTCTGCATGTTGGAATAGCACAAAGTATTTTTCACAAAATCATGTGTGTTGATTTGGCATGGCCTTGGTAACGGGGGAGCAAACAGAAGTGACTTCTGTGAGATTTTCTAGGAGCTTCCACCATGTCCAACAGAGCCAATCTTTGATGGCTCTGAAGATGGACGTGCTGCTGGCCCAGTTAGAGAGGTTGGTAATGCCTCTGTGATGACATATTTGAGAATAAAATCAAAACAGCACACAGCAGTATTTTTCAGGGGTGGCCAGGGAGGGGCTGAAGGTGGGGAGAAGGTGTTTTAAAGGCTTATTTTGCTTCTCATTATCCTCCTCTGACTTTGCTAATAACAAATTTACCCTATACCCTTAAATCTGAACTTGTTCTGCAGTTAAGAGTGTTTTCTCCCAGTCCTTACCTCAACTCATGACCCCTTTGTTAATTTTGTTTTCCCTCTCTCTGCCCAGCTGTAGCAGGAGAGGGTGAGCAAAAGGCTTTCATGGGTGCCTGGCATTTGGCCAGTGTCAAACCACAACATCATGGGAGGTCAACATCACAAATACTTGGTGCCTTCAGCATTTTAATGGCACCTGTAAGTATTTCACTTCTCTATGGAGAGTTACACAGCATCCAGAGAGGCTTTGCTAAGAATTGCAGTGCTTGTCCACTCCCCTGCAGTCCTGGAACCCAGGAGAGCAAAACCCAAATGCACCAACACAGACTGTCAGAAAGGAAGAAAGACATGCTGTCCCATGTGCACTCTCCTCCTCCTCCTCACAGGCTCTTTCAGCTTTCTGAGCAAGCAACAGAGCTGCAGACTGCAGCCATTCTCAGCAGCTGATTCTTCCAAGGGCAGGAAAGAAGCCTGCAGCACTTCCTGCACTGGAGAAAATCAGTGAGGGAGAAACTTGTTTAGAAGGTTTGCATAAGCTGTGCCACCCTAGAGCCTCCCAAAAGTGTTTCTGTAGGAACCAACAGTCCTGGTCCTCAGAAGCACCAGAACAGATCTCAGCATCTGAATTTTCTTGTTCCTATGTTTTTTCTTTCTGAAAATAGGATTTCCAAGTAGCTTAAGCTCCCACCAACAGCCTAGAGAGTTGAATTTATTCATATATATATATATGCATATAATTGGTTCTGCAGAAACACGTGGAAAGTCAAAATGACACAGTTGGGGTGAAATCATAAGATATTGATTTAAAGCATCTGCAGCCCCTTGCTGAGGCAGCAGGCACTGGCATCCACACAAGATATACAGTCAGTATCCCTGAAAGTCATTTTAAATGCCCTGCACTCTGCTTCCTCATGGAAAAGTGGCACAGCTCTGGCTCCCCAGGATATCCTCAGTTCCAGGATCAGCTCCAGTCCTGCAGACAAGCAGTATCACAACTTGAAAACATCAAGTGAAAGGTCAAAGTCACCTGGGCAGGGAGCAGAGATCCAGCCTGCTGCAGAGCCAACATCTGCCTCTGTGCTTCTGCTTCTGCTGCAGACCCCAGGGGAGATGCGTGCTTTCTGACAGCACAGTCTGAGATGGGATGACAAGGAAATCCATGTCCCAATTGTCCACTGTTCCTAGCACAGTAACCAAGACCCAAAAAGAGGAGACACTTCCAATCTTTCCTCCCTGCTTTCTCTCCACCTAGGCAATCCTCACTAACTTCAATCAGCAATTGCATCTCATTTGTTTAATAGTGATAGAGAATATTTGTGGGTGGTAACAACACACAATGCTTTGATGTATATTTGATAACAAAAGTTAATGTATACTCAAAGGGAGAAGGGAGCAGATCAGCCAATGATAGTTCTGGGAGCAAACACAGTTTGTGATACCTTCCAATTTCCAGCTCCACATACATTAACTCCCAAGTGCCAGAGAAACCCCTGGTAACCAGTATCAGGGCAGCGGCAAGTGCAGTGATGCACACACAGCTGCACTAGCAAAGCCCATTCCATTTCTGAGCTGTCAATGCCATGGCACTCAGCTGGGAGGGATGATGCTCTGACAAAGCTGTTTCCTCATTGCAGTGACCTAAAGAGGACAGCTTGGCTCAACAGAGAATTGACAATTAAGTTGCTTGGGCAAAGAGACTGCAGCTGCTTGGAGTTTTAAAGAAGGATGTTTTAAAGAGAAGAAGAAAGAAATATCATTTGTCACTTCAGTCTCCAGAAATTTGACTGATGATTCATTTTGAGAATGGGTTTATAATCTGAATGGATGCACAAGCCATGAAAGCAAGACATCATGAAAGTCCAGGACCTTGCAGGAGCTGCTCTGCAGGCTGGAGTGGAGAAGCTCCCAGACCACAAATGCCCTGTCCCCAGCACAGTCTGGCTGTGAACAGCTCACCCTGCACATCCTCCTTCCCACTGCCTTTGGGACAGACAATTTGTCATTCCTGATGCTTTGTAAGTCGGGCTAGAAGGACGTCTAGAGTCACTGCACAGCACACAAATACCTGTTTAATTCATAGAACCACGAAATGAATGAGGTGAGAAGGTGCCTCATGGCCCTTCAGTTTGTATTTCCAGATGAACTTTGCTCCTCTTTCCTTATGCCCCACACTTCAGGTAGGTAAAGGTGGAAATGAGTTTCTGCTCCATCTCCTTATCTTCAGGCTGAACCACCCACATGCATCCCACACTCTGAATCCTGCCAGCTCTTGACACGTGTTTCAATTAAAACAAAAAAAAAGCAAAACCATCAGCAAAAAAATATACAAAACCTCAACTTCCCTACCAATAACTTCAAATTCAACCTTTTGGGAAAATAAGAATAAAAAAATGCCAGCAAATCATCACATCTCTGACTAAATTTAGAAGTTTGAATTTTCATTATATATTTCATGCTCTTGGCCTTTCACTGCATTTACATGCTTGGCTATAACTTAGAATAAAAACCCTTTAAGGCTGAACAAGCCAAGGCAAAATTTTAACACTGTAGTCTGACTCGGATTTCCAGCACTTAGAGAAATTGCAAATTTTGCCATGCTAATCCTGCTCATTCATATTAATGCATGGCAGATCAGTGTAAGTAGGATCAAAATGCATACTCAGTGTTGTGAGCTTGTTTATTTAAAATAGTGTTTATCATCAGAATGCAACATTGAGAGAACATTAATACTGTGAAGGCAGTAAGGCTTGCTAAATTCCTTTGAGGAGTTAGAACAATGTTATACAGAATACCTCAGAAGTTAATCAAGTACTTTGTGGGAATTATAGACCAGGGAATTAGAAGTCAAACTGGACACAAGTTACAAGTGATAATCTTTGAGTGATTTGCTACAGTAGAACTAATCCCAGAAGGGAGAAAATTATGTCCACAATGCTCAGTGAGAGAGCACAAATGTCACAAGATCTGTCAGTGTGAAGCCTGAAGTTTCTTAATGTTAGTTTTTCTGGAGAAAGGGAACAAAGCCAGTTAGCTCATGATATACTTCAAAGTCTTGCATGAAAGATGATTTACCAGAATTCATTTCGAGATACATATAAATTCATTTCTGCAAAGATAATTTTTTTTTTAACTGATGCCAATATTTTGGCTCAGAGAAGACACAGGAGATAAGGGCAAACTGAATCTTTCTGTACACAATAGCTCACGTGAGCAAAGCAGCCTGGCAGCGGAAATGGGAATTGTTCTTGTGGATTACATGGTGCTCAAAAACCAATGCTAAGAGGCTAAGAGAGATGAGAACAGTTTGATGGGTACTACCATTTCACCCATCCAGAGAGGATTTTAAAGCTTGCACAGTTTATTACATTCTTTACATTTTGCTGCTAGAATGACAGTCATCTCTGCTCTCACTGCCAGTGGAGACATCTCCCACATAAAGCCAAAGCTGGCTGTTTGGAAATGAGAACTGTGAAATGCTGATTGCCAGGAAGGGCAGCCAAGACAGACACAGTTCAGAGGGTATTAGTGGGAATCATAGAGTCTCTTTTTACATCTGACATCTCAGCTGATTTAACTGTAATTTTCAGAACCATCCTAAAAGATATAAGTTTCTTAAATAAGGATGTTTCAGTATTTCTCATTAATAAATCTGTTTTTTGAAGCTCTGAGGAGCTCAGCTACCCTCTGAATGAAGCTTTGCACTCATTATTCCAGCTCGTTGCTGCAATGTTCTTGGGTAACGAAGCACAGCACATAATATGGCTGATCATTTAGCTCCAGAGGACACGAAGGCAGAAACTGCACTCCTGTTAGAATATATTTTTATGAACCATTCCAAAGAATGGATTTTTTTTCAGAGTTTAATTTACTTTCCCTCAGGAATCTACACATGCTCCAAATCTAGACAATCATGAGAACAAAAGCTACTGAATTCAATGAGCTAAGGAGTTACGTTTGTTTTTTTTTTTTATTCTCCCTCCTCTGCCGGACAGGCACTGCTTTCTTCCACCTGGAGCTCATTCCAGCTGGGCTGCATAGGCAGTCACAGCAAGGTGTTCTCTCCTTGCTCTAGAGCAGAGGGACATGGTCCCTGCCTAAATCAAGCTCATGCTTCATTAAAATCTGGTTACAGCAGCTCTGCACAGGCCAAACCCAAGAAAGGTGCAATGAGGGTGGAAACCAAGAGTTCCTTGGAGCATCCCAAAGCAGGCAGGAGTCAGGCAGGCAGCAGAAAGACCCCCAGTGCTTTCCCTGAACTTCAATCTGATCTCCAGCTATTTCAATTTGCAGAAGTCTCCCTCTGTGAGGCAAGGTGGGAGGGAGGGAAGGAGGAGAGCCTGGTCTCAGTTCCCAACAGGAGAGCAGCACAGCCAAGCCATGCACAGGTACCAGGATCATGCTGTGTGCACAAGGCTGGATTTTGGGGCAGCCTCTAGAATGGCTCAAATTGCTCAAGAGTAATGCTGCCACAAACCAAGAGCAGGAGCAGCAGTGGAAGGATGAGTGGTCACATCTACCTTATGTCTGGAAAAGCACTTGATATATATGAAAACTTTGCAAAAAAACCAAAATGTTGCACACAACAGTGATCTACAACAGGAAATATCTTTGTCCTCAGTTGCCCTTTGTGAAATTGCACAGATCTTCTCATAACAGTAGTTAGTGAGCTCCAATTCCACCTCCTGGGCTGATGCCCAAATTGCAGAGCTGAGCCCAGGTGCTCAAATTCAGGCTACCCCACAGTGGGGTTGAGCCATTCTGTGCAGGGACAATCAGCTCCACAGCAAACCTCACCAGAGCTGTCACCATATGAGCTCTCCTTCCCTTCTGGCAGCACAAGGTCTGTTTGCTCAGGTGGGAGCAGGGGCAGAGCTGCAGGCAGCTGTTCTGCATTGCTACAGCAAATCCCACATGGCAAATCAGCTTCAGGGCCATGGCTTCAGAGGGAGGATGGAAGAGCCCCAAGGAGCTGGGGAGCTGTGCAAACAGGCACACAACACTCCCTGCTGGAAGGCAGGAGGGGTAATGCCTAGGGAAAGGCTTGTTTAGCAAACATTTATTTATGTGCAATGCCTCTCTAAATAAAAAGCTCCTTACCTTTGACTCTGCAGACATTCCCACGCTGCCTTATGCCCAGGAAATGCTGTCTCTACCACGTTCACTCGGGTTTTTTGGCTGCTGAGATTTTTAAGCCAGGTTGCAAAAATCTAAGAACAGCTTTCTACAGCACAGGAAAGCTGTTGTGTTGGGTTTTATTTAGCTGCAAGTGTTCAAAAGCAAATGCTATGATTTATAAATCCGGGGGAACAGTGGCAAGAAAGAGCTGTAAAAGTATATCTGACTACTACCCTACTGCTGTTTAGCTCCAAGAGGACCAGTGGAGTTGTCTAGGTATAGCCATTCTGCACACCATCTTTTCACACCAAATGACAAGGAAATGTTTGACCAAAACAGCCCCTAAAAAACTGAAGAAGAGTTTCATAGCCCACAGCGATTACCATCACTCAGAAAAAAAAAAGATTGCTAACCCTGACATGTGTTCATAAACACAACCTTTGTGAAGCCACTGGAGAAGGGACTGTAACAGCAGATCATTAGGAGACTAATTATGGCCAACTCACAGACATTTTTATGACCTAGTTAACATTTGATGGCCAATATTAGCAAATGCAGCCGCCTGTGCTGGAGAACTCAGCGCTGCCCATCTTTGTGCACTGCTGAGCCCTTGCTGATCCTGTCCATGCTGCCCTAAAAACAGCCCTGAGCCAAAGAGAAACTCTGGTGCTCTTCAGAGACGGGCTTTTTTTAATATTAAGAGAGCGGCTGAAAGACACAGACAGAACAGCTCCAGGGATCATAATAAAGATCACAAAACTGCCATTTTCTAAAATTAACACATCCTATGAGTCCTCCCATTCCTTGTAGCAATAGCAGGGCTTTTCAGAGTGAGTTTTTTTCATTTCTTCTATTTAATCTTGTTTGTTAGTTTTGCATGACTTAATAAATCCAAGCAGCCTTTACTGAACAGAAATGCCAAGGCTGTCTTCTAACCAGAGGGCATTTAATTCTGTAGTGACACAAACAAAGGGTGTTTTTTTAAGTCTGTAATTAGCAGAAGTGATATTGCACCAAATAAATTTTCGTGGTGATCCAGAGCAAAAAAGGTCGTGATTCAAAGCAAAACAAAAAAGCCCCTATAATTAAATACCAAATTACTGATGTAGAGCTGAATAATTAGGGACAGAGAGAAAGCTCCTGGCTTAGAAGGCAGCCTATGGCTGCAGGAACTTTCAGTGAAACTGGCACTCTCCTAGGAAAATGTTCAAAATGTATCTGTACTCTCAATAGCATGGCAGCATATCACAGGAGCAGCTGCGACTTTGCCTTACCTTTAATGATCTCAGGTATAAAAGTAATCATGATAGACTAGTTAATTACAGCTTTCCTATTCAGTAATATAAAAGATCCTACTCTGCTTTAATTTTAGTGTCAAAAAGGGGAGGTAGAGAATGAAAAGAGACCCAGGTAAAGAGCATACAATTTTGCTAAATATAATCCATGGATTTACCAGCCCCCAACTGGCACACATAGAAAAGAAGATATTTTATGCAAATGGACAGCCCATTTCCTTCCAGCAATTGATACCCAGCTTGTTCAGCAGGGCCATTACCTGCCTTTCCACATGCCAGTGTGGGAGTTCTGCATTTCATCTCCTCCCACACAGCAGTTCCGGCCCCAGGCTGCTCCCTTTGGTGGCAAAAGGGTTTTTGCTGTGAGCTGTGCCTGCTCCTCTGTGCACTCTGCAGTTACACACCTACCTGAGCACGAGTTCAGATGTGGGAGATCAAGCAGAATCACTCCAGCAGATTTCAGTTTTGCCCACCCCATCATCATCACAGAGGAGCCTCAGTAAAAAGCTCACAGCGCTTCCCCAAAACACTGCCTTTGTATGTAGATATTTATGAGGGCAAGATAACAGCAGCAGGGAGCACAGCTCAGCCCAAACCAATGCAGAAATGAGCCTCCCTTCTGCTTTCAGAGTAGCCCTAGCCATCTCTCTTTGTTTTATACTTCAGCTGAGTTAACCCAGTGCAGTTTTCAGATTGTGCCCACACTGTAATTGCCCAGGGCCCCATTATCTAGGGATGTGAGACATGCTGCCCTCAGCCCCCTGAGTTTACAAAAATATTCATGTAAAATGTTTTGTTTGCCTTTGCTTTATTTGGCTTTCACCCTTCAGGCTTATTTCAACAAGCTGAAGGCAGAACAGAGCTGCCCTGAATTTCATCTCACCTCAATAGCACAGGAGACTGCTCAGTGCAGAGCTGCAAACAGAGGTGACCTTGCTGCTGGCAAACCTCAGCCCCAGAGGGGCACAGCCATGGCTAATCCAAGCTCTGCTCACACCCCCTGTGCCTGCTCAGCCTGGCAGGGAGGGAGCAGCCCTGCACCCCTGAGTTTCTCTGCTGCCACAGACCCTGGGTGGGAGGCGAGCCCTTGGCACAGCGGGGTGAGGGAGGCTTGGGATGGTCACAATCTGTGCTGTCCCAGGGGAGCATGCAGTGCTCTTTCTAGCTGAATGCAGACTCTTCATGGCTCAAAAACATTTAATTGTGGCATGAAATACCCTGGGAGAAACTCTGCATCCTATTTGCACCTGCCATCATTAGCTGGGAATTATTTTCCATAGGTGGGAACATCGAGGTTTCCTATTCTGTCAAAAATATCAGCAACATTGCTAAACACTTAGAGATGAGCATTTTGCCAAACTCTACGAAAAGGAAAATACTTTTGCTTTTTGAGAGCTGAGGATGCTGTGGTAAAGGCAGAAATGCTAGTGGGTCACTGCTCAATGTCAAACACCCTGCTGCTTATAAGGGGCAATTAACTAATTGCTTCCTAACTAATTGGTAATAGTAATTAGTATTAGTAAGTAATAATACTTACTAAGTGCATGCTAACTAATTGCTTACTTACATGCCTTATGGACTTCTAATAAGAAATAAATAGTAATCATCTCTTAAAAATCTTTTTTGGAAGTCTGAGTTTTATCCTTAAACATTCTTAAATCTTCAGCACAGCTCATAGCAAGAGCCTCCAGAAAGGGGAACACAGTCCACGGGTGGCTGTGCCTTTCAATGGAGAAGGTGAATTCTAAACAGTAGAAAAACATGTAATAGGGCATTCAGGTGTATCTTAAAATAGAGGGACTAGGACAGCCTGGATAGTAAGACAGGTACAGACAAAACAAGACAACCTTTTGCAGACAATACACCCTGTGCCTCCCACTCTCACCTCATCAAAAATGCAATAAAATTAACATTCTGCAAAATCATCTTTGCAATAAAGCCTCTAGAATAGGGTCTTCTCCGTTGACATTGGTGGCTGCTGTCAGGCAGCATGAGCAGCAGCAGAAGAAAGAGAGAGAGAAGCACCACATCACACTTTACTCCAAGCAGAAACATCCTGCTTTGGAGAAGTCAACAAGATGCTGCTCATTTTGGGTTCACATCCCACTCACCAGCCTCTTAGCCATTCTGGAGTTGGCCATCCCCTCTCCCTGGCTCTCAGAAATGTCTGTGGATTTCTCATTTTGTTCTAGCATAGAACAGAAGTGGATCTAAAGCCCCAGCTGTGCCCATAAATCAGAACCAGACAGATCCAGGCACAGTTCCACTCGTGCTTCCCTGCACCACGAGGAGAGAGGTGGCACAGAGAAATTATAACCAACTCCTAGGCAGTCTCCCCCAGCTGGGCTTTGCAGTGACAGTACAGGAGCTTGGAAGAAGAACATAGCGTAGCAAGATTTTATAAGTTTTGCAAAACACCCAGCGACCTTTAGCAGCACAAGGCTGGGGGAACAGACTGGTAGGGGGTGTATGAAGTGAGCACATTCACTTGGCTTCACGTGCAGCGATTTTTAACAATTCAAAGCTGCCCACTCTCCTGTCATATGAAAGTTCAGCTGTTTTCCCCATCTCAGGATGAATCACAGGGTGATGAATTTGCCTACTAGCTAAGGGCACAATCCAGCACTGGGCTGACTGGCTCCTACCTCTGCCCTGAACCCCACCAGCTTTATTAAGACCCTCTGAACTGAGTCAGCATGCAGGGATTTTTGTGCCGGCTCCCACAAAGCAGACTTATTTTCTTTTGAAATTCTCCAGCTGTACATTCGAGAAAGACTAACCTGTGTTTACTAGGTAGAGGAAATGAGACAGACAAATGGATGTCTGCCTGATGCCAAGAGATCTCAGGTGGCCTGTACCAACAGAGGCTGCAAATCCACCACCAGACAAAATGTCATCTGTATTACTCAGCCTCTGACTATGGGAGCATTTAGCATGTAAATTTGCTACAGTCAGGGTTTTCTGATTGATCTAGTTTCAAACAGGGCAAAGAATTAAAAAGAGCTAAATTCCCGGTCTGTAAGTCTGCATTTTCCAGAAGCAGCAGAAGAGAAGGGAGATGTCAGAGCAGGCTGGTGATCTGGTAGAGCACCTTCCATGGGGTTTTGGATAGAGACCTGGTTCATCACTGTAATCACACATGGTGTTGGATTCTGCACATCCAGAACACAGCTCACAGGGGTGGAATCCCAGCTGAGCCATAGCAGAGGAGCAAACCCCATGGAATCAGGGTATAAGAAATCACAGCATTGGGAATCAGGTCGCTCACGCCCAACAACCTAGCTCCTGTGAAGGACTTGAACTAGGAATAGTTTCTTCTAGCTGCATCTGCCTTTCTCCTGCAAAGGCATCATGAACCTTCCTGTCATTTCCTCATAAAGTTGTTCAATCAAGATTTCCATAGAGCTGGCTTGAGTGCATCCTTCCTATGACATTAATATATGCAAACGGATGGCATTATTGATGCAAGCAAGGGGATAAAAGGTCACTGAAGCAAGTTTAATTAAAGAGAAAGTCTGAAGTTGAGCAAGACTTAGCTAAACTGAGACATATCGATTAGCTGAGCTAACAGTTTTAATTATTACAAGACAACCACAAGTTTGCTTTGATACTGAACAGAGACAATCCTTCAGATCACACTATCACACCTCTCTGACATTTCCAATCACTTGGAGATTACTTAGGCTGAAACCAATAAAAGACAACTGCAAGTGAGCAAAGGTCTCCAGCCTGATGTGGGCAGAGGTCCTGCTCTTGATGAAATTCAAACAGCTGCTCCTGCAGAACACTCTTGTGTGGGGTAAATAAGTCATAGACATCTGTGTGAAAACCAGCCCCTTGGATCAAGACAGGAATGGCAGAATGACTTAAATCCTGTAATTATACAACTAACACATATTTAAAATAATTTTTAAAAAATTACGTCTTCAAGATCTTCAAGCATCACTGTAGAATTTCAAATCAATTAAAAAAAAAAAAAAGAAAAAAGAAAAAAGAAAAGACAAAAGGGGGATATACAGTTATCCTAGATTCATAAATGGTGTGGAGAGGGAAACAAAATATTGTGGGATTTTGTTTTTTCTTTTATCCTTTGTACAAACCAGAGTTAGGGCAGTCAGCAGCACCATTCCTGAACACAGAATGCAACCACAAGGCCCTTCTGCCACTAGCAGCTTCTCAAGGGAAGGCTACTTCTCCCATCACTTGAACCATGAGAAAACCCTGAGCACAACTTAATATTTTTGGGTAAAGTTTTAAAATATGTCTTATCCCGGAAGAACAGGTCACTTTCACCAAAGCTCACAGAAATTGTCTTTATTTAATCTCCCTCATTTTCAAAGCAGTCTTTCCCCCAAATGAAGAGATACTGCCTGCACATTAGCTCCATCTCACATGTGGCACTGCAGATATGCAGCTGATAAGGGAGGATCAAGGGGAAAGGGAGCAACAGGACTCTGACAAAGCTTGCAATCATCTGAGGGGATGTATCCAGCTGAGAGTTGGTGCTGGTGAGGGAAGACAGGCAAAGAATTGCATCCAGCTTCTGCACCACAGATGCAATTTCATCAAAAGGAAACTGCTTCCCATAAATTGTTTCAATATCCTGAACAATCTGATAAACAATGAGACTCAGAGCATAAACACAAAGAACCTGGAGAACAGGTGAAGCTTTCAGTCATGGCAAACTCCAGCACAAAAGCAAGAAAAATTCAGGGCAAATGCTGCCTAAGCTGAACAGGAGAGATAGCATCAGATGTGAAGAGCTAATTGGAATTATCCCAGTGTAGCTAAAATAATTAAGTTGAAGCTTAGCTCTGATAGGAGCTAATTCTCCTCCAGGGGAGGCTGCCCTCCAGTGCCAGCTGGGCAGTGTCCCCTTTGACCCTGCCAGCCCCCAGTGCTGCACAAATCCCCCCATCTCACCACACCCTACCCTCTGCATTGCCACAGACTGGACACTGCCTTCCCCAGCTTCAGCCCCTGCCCACCTCTGGAATCTGAGAGCTCCGGAGTTCAGGCCAGGCAGAGGCTGGTCCCCATCGCCCAAGTGGATGCCAGGAGGTACCAAAACCAGCTTTTGGGGCTGGGGAGTTCAACTACTGCCTCAAGAAAAGGTCCTCCTACCTAAAGCAAGGGTGCTTCAAACTCACCCTGAAAGTAAAGGTATGGAGCAAACCCAGCAGGAGCTCTGTAAACTGATGATTCAGACACAGCAAGAAACATTACAAAGAGCTGGGTCCCTCCATCTCACAAGGGAAGAGGCTCCTGTTGCATCCCTCTCTTTTCACCCTTGTTTCTCGCTTATATTTTCACCCCCAGTCCCCAGCAATAACAGAGCCATCATTTCTCTCCACACCTGAGGCTCACATTAATTCCTCACAGCTTTTCCCTCAGTCCATCAGCTCCTGATTGTGTTGTCCCAGTAATCTGCTGGAGCCAGAGGGACAAAACCTCTTGGTGCTCATCTCCATCAGGCTGTTCCACCCTGCCCTGTGGTCAGCTTTGGGTCTTGGCTTGCAGAAGCCCAGAATTGAAGATTGCTGTGGTGAGGAGTGATTGCACTTCAATCAGCAGCTTTGATTTTGCTTGACAGGAGAAAGAGAGGTTAAAATATTCTAGCCTTGATCCCAACTGGTCAGGTAAATTTTTAAAATATTAAATAAAGATTATCTTAGAAATAGACTTTTGTGCTTTTTTCCCCCAGACTAAACAGAGTGCTCGGTGGTATTGTAAATAATATGCTGAAGGCACCTGAACTGGAGTTCACAATCATAACAGGAGAAAACCTAAATGATGCTCTGAGCTATTACAGAGGACAAGGACTCCACCAGACAAGGAGTTTTTGCAATGAGAAATTGCAATTTAAAGGACATCATTATAGTCACTACATAAAGATGAGAGGCTGAATCCATATTTAGTTACAACCCTGAAAAACAGCCAACAAAGTGCTTCCAGATGATTAATGACACCAGAGATGAAGTGAGGGTACAATCATGTCCTCAGCATGAGAGGGGAGAGCTGCTCTGCACAGGACCCAGGAAGCAGCCATGGACTCACATGGAATATCAGCCTCATCTCTGAAACCACCCAGCCCTGCTCACACTTTCACTAAATGGTAATTCAAATGGTAATTCAAATCCAGCCTGAGTCCTTGCTGGCTTCCCTTGGCTAAGTCAAGAGAGCTAAAACCCACTCACAAGTACTCTTAAAGTTCAGTCACTGCTGTTTGTGCAGCAGAGCCAGGAATAAAACATCTCAGAGTCAAGAATTCAAGGAGCCTGTCTCAAATCCCCCATGGTGGCAATCAGGCTGATCTCAAGCTCATCTTTTTCTAACTGAAAGTTAAATTTTAAAAGTTTATTACTAATCTGCCCTCTCTCTTCAAAACAACACGTTTAGAAATAATAATTCTTTCCTGTGACTTCAGCTTTTTATCTCCATAACTATAAGCCAGACCTGAGCTTTCTGCAAGGCTGAACTTCCCCTGATTTCCAGGTCTCCTCTGCACCCAGGCTGCTCTGTCCTAGGAAAAACTTATTGCTCTGTTTGCTAAGATTCAGGCAGTAAGAACATCCCAACATAAAACATTACAACAGAACATTTCTGGTGTTCAGTTATTACAGAGAAACAGCAATATCTGTTTTTCAGTCTCAATGTTGGCTGTATGATTGCAGGAATAAAAAACAGCTGCTGAAATTAATGATTTCCATATTCTTTTCTTCCAGGTTTAGGGCTTTCCACAAATAAGAGATTTTCCATTAAAAATTTTTAGTCACTCGAACTTGCATATTTTCATTTTATATATAAATTTTCTTATTGTTACTATATCCTGAGTTTTTCTGACTAAGGATTCTTTCTACCACACCATGCTCCATGCCAAATCCTGCTCTGAAAACATGATACACCAAATGTCATAGTGCCACACAGGATGTCTGTCTAATAGACTTGCACTCCTTTCATCTTCTTCCACATCAAAACACGAAGTATTTCCAGGCACTTTAGAAAGCCAGCATGGTCTCTGCAGCACACCAAGATCAATCTACAATTTTAATGTATTTTTGTCAAAAAATATTAATGCACCTAATGGCAACATAATGAGGCAAGGCTTAACCCAGCTGCACGAAAATTAAAGCAGATGAATATTATTTCACAGGATCTAGTCCTTCAGCAAAGCAGTTATTTGCCTGTCTGCATGCCAAATTTGAAGCCACAGCTCTCTGATGTGAAATTCTACTTTCTGATTTAAAAAAATCTATATCTGACATGAAGAATTTGAGCCAACTTGATTTGCACTGATAATCCGTGGTTTTCAGGAAGTTGCCATGTGCACCATCTATTAGAAGCATCAGAAACTCCTGGGATGGGGTAAAGCACATAAAAGCCTCTCAGGACTGGGGTTTCAGGTGAAGAGTGCTGTACAGAGGCAATGTCCCTGCATTTCACTCTTTGCCATTTTCAAATGTGGATAAATCCTTCCCACACTGTGCTTGTGTTACTCCACATCACTTCACTTCCATTCTCTTCCCTTTGTTTTTTGCCTTTGTATGTTTTGGAGGCTTCTCAAGTCCTTGATATCCATACCCTGCAGCCTTCCACATTTTATCCATGTGAGTTCCCCAAAAAGAAAGGTGAGGGTGGTCTTTGCACTCCTAGGGAGCTTGACTCTCTCCATGTCCACAGTGAACTGAAAAGCCCAAGCAATGCTGTAAGCCAGGCAAATGCTGGGAGACTCCTGATCTGTTTGTTTTCCCACTGCTTCATTTAATTCATGAAAACTGCAGGATTTCACAACAGTCCTTGCAAGCACAATAGTGCTCCAAATAGAAAGGCAAACACAAACAATAAGAGGGAATTTTGTGCACCAGAGAAAAGAAACAGCTGTAACAAAGCAATGCCCTGAAGAAAGGACAAATTATAAGCAAGAAAGGAAGTGGAAAATGCTGGTGATGGAAGTCAGAGAATGCAGCAGAGCAAACACTTGCCAGCTGGGGGATGCCACAGCGTAGGGAGGTCAGCATACAGGAGCTGGCTAGTCTCTGCTCAGCAGGTTTCTGTCCTGGCTGTGAAAAAACCTGTTCTTGCCAGAACAGTAAAACTGGCCAAGAAGACACCCCTCGTGATGTGTCTGCCCAGGCACTTCTGCTCCATCGACCACAGCAGCTCTGCAAAGGGACAGAGCCCTCTAGTGCCTCCAGCCAACACTTCAGACAGACTTCCTTGGCACTCCAACCAGCCATGAGAATGTCATTTATAAATAACCCATCAATTATCCATTTGCTGAAATGGCGGAGTCAGTCAGACACCTCCTGGGCTGTCTGGGTCAGTGAAACATTTCCAAGTGGATGGGTGCAGCAATGGATAGTTCTTCACATTAGTTCTTCACATTTTCCATCTTTTTGCCTGTGGCAGTGGGGGCCTCATACTAGAACTGTTTTTATTCTCTTATGTTTGCTTTTCATGTTTAATTTCAGATTCAGGACAAATTTAGCCTAAGTCCTGTTGTGCAATAAATGCATTTTTTCTGCTAATAAATTATTTGTTGTCTTTCATCCCATGCTGTCTGGTAAACACAGAGAAAGCTACTTCCTCCTCCCCATCCTGAATCCAAGAGCATTTTCTTAATAGCTGTGCATCCAAACGCATCCAGCAAAGCACAGGCACAGTGTCATTGTTTGTCAGTCTGGGAGAATGCCCTTGATCCAGGTCCGCTGCATGTGCTGCTCTTTGGAAAAATCTGATTTAATGAATGTAAGGCAGAGTTTCCCACACGAGCCACAGTGCCACCAACCAGCCCCACCTGCTCCCTCGCTCTGAGCTTTACCCACACAGAGGCACCAGGTACCAGCAGGATGGGCACCTGCTCTTTTTCATATGGAAGACTGGCAATAAATTGACTGGGACATGAACTTTCAGCTGGATTAACTCTCAGCAATTTCATGTTTCTAAGATTATTCCTTTCTTTGCAAAAATTCACCTCCCAGTGTCCCTGCTGACTTCTTTGCTTTAGGCAGCTCTCTGGAGCTGGGTTGAACTTCTGTGTTGTTCATTCTTGGTTCCTTTTGTTCTTCATTAGGAGCATATTTTTCTTTGAAATTTCTTATTTTAAAAACAACAAAAATCTGAAGTTGTGTAAGGCTGGGAAAGCTTTCATCTGTTCAAGATAGCACAAAATTAAAGCTCTGTCCAAGTCAAAATAATAACTCTTAGGTTTGTCTTCTAGAAGCTGGTGAAAGACCCCATGCTTTCTCATCATCTCAAAATTGAGATTTAACATCTGGAGAGTGCTGCCTCTAAAATCATTGCATTATTAATTTCTGCATTAGGAGTGTTTGCTAAACTACAGCTTATTTCCAACAACAGGCATCTTTTGTTAAGGAACTCGACTTGGATAATCAAGAACCACCCATGGTAAAATGAATGAAGTGTGCTCTCCAAAGACACAATTATTCTCTCTACCAGTGCTATGCCTCAACAAAATGGTAATACATCCCTGAACTGGCAAATATGGCTCTGGAAAAGAAATATTACATTTTATTTATTTATTGCAGACAAATGAAATTGTTTGTTAAATTAAATCAAAGTCTTACAGAGTATTAAATAGTGAACAAACAGACCTAATGGACCAACACTAAAAGCTGAGTACTCCTTCCAAACTATCAGCACCAGGCACAATCTCCTTTCATTCAGAAGAAATTGAGTTAGAAAAAATATGAAAAAGGCTACACTCTTTCCTCTTTCCAAAAAACAGTTAACAGCAAGTAAAAGGTAGAAGCAGTTACCAGATTACTGACAGCATCTCTTCCTTACCATTGATGAGAAAAAGTAGTCTGGTGTGTTGTCATTTCTTTATGAAGCTTTTGAATTCTGGCAGACAGATCTGCAGGATAAATTTGCTCTTTTCTACAGAATTCATCACTGTGGTGCTGGCCAAGTTACGTGGCCCTGAAGTGGGCACAGCTGGGCACAGCTAAACCTCACCTCAGGTTTCCTTCCAGGCTTGGAAACATCCCCAAACAAAACATGGATAATGAGTGCTTCCAGCCACCCCTCCAGGCCAGGATATCCTATCCTGGGGATCCTGAGAGAATTTGATGAGAAAACTTCACTGCAAGGCAGCAAACACTGTATGAGCTAAAAAAACTCCCATTTTATGCATGGGGAGAGATCGAGGAGATGCCCAGGTGCCCCTGCAGTTGCTGGGGGGATAAATATCTGGAGCAGATGGTTGTGTGAAACGTTGTGAAAAAAAATCAGGAAAAGTAACTTTTTTTTTTTTTTTTTCTTATTTGACTTGGAGTGAAATGGATGCACTTACCTGCACTGTGCTGTCCAGGAAGGTCGATTCTGGGTGTAACTTTAACACGGCAGCAATATCAAAGATCTGCACATTTGTCAGCTGTAAACACGTATAGAACTCTCAGCAGAGCCTAATTTCACCCTATTTGGCACAAGTACATCTGCTAAACTTTGCTCACAGAACAGAAACAGGTATGAATTATTTAGAGGCTGTATGACATGGATGTTTCAAACCAGGTACTGAAAAACTCCCAAATAAAATATGTTATTTGTCATCTCTAAAAGCTAGGCTCTTATTTCCATTCCCTGTGAGCCTTGCTCAGCCTCTGTGCTAGCAGGGCACTCTGGTAGTAGATCCTTGCCAGTGCTGGGAGCTGTGGTGGAGCAAAATGACCCCTGAGCTTTGAGAGCCACAGCAGCGGGCTGGGAGATTTGCATCTGGACTCACAACACAGAGAAATAATTTTGAAAAGTTGTTTGACTGAACTATGAAACTCTTTTCTTCTTTTGTAAGCATGTGATAGTCCTACAAAGAACAGTCAAACCCCATAAAATTTAATTTGTGTATCCAAATGATGCACTGGGACATTGCACTCTCTATTAACAACACAGTGATCAGATCCAGACAACACTGAGATCAGCCAATACTCTCAGCTAGGAAACAAGATACTGCCCCCAACTCACAGGTTTAGCCCTTTCTCTATTTCAATGGAGGTTATGGTATGGATGGAGCTGTACCTTTTTTTTTTTTTAATATAACTGGATGCAATGAAGTTCTACTTTAGTGATTGAACCACTGCATTTTGAAAGGTAGATTTTTCCTCTATTTTTGCCACTGATAAAACATTATTATGTTGTTTGTAGGAATTATGGTTTTTATCTTCCTGTCAACAAAATATGCATGCAAATAGACTTAGATTATTTATAGAGCAACATCAAATTAAACTGCTTGTATAATGACTAAAAACTGGTTATCGCCATCCTGCATAATATCTGTTTAAACACACCACTTGCAACAAGCTTTGCTAATCAAAGGAGGAAACAAAAACACAGTGCCACTAATTTTATGCATGCCATGGTGTGCTGTTCCACTCTGAGCAGCGAAGTGCAGGAGAGGGTTGCTGCTTTTACCAATACATGCTCTTCAGCTTCTACACAGCCCTTTGGACTGGCCTATATAGGCCAAAATTCACAATATAGGGCCCAGACACACTTGAAAATTGAAATGTAGATTTTCAAGCTCATTCTCTTGCTCCTGCCATGAGATACAGAAATCTTGCATGGAGGCTAGGGGCTGCAAGAGCAGGGTCTATACAGATCTATCCTTCCTACAAGCTTTATCCAGCTTTGGGATGGGAGATCCAGGACAGCTGGGATTACTCAGTCACACCATGGAGCATTTCAAACACCCACAAACCATGTGGAGCATGGGAGGGTAACTGGGCAAAGGCTACCTGCCAGACTCTGGGACAGCACCTCCTGGCCCATCTGAGCCAGCCAAGGAGCAGCAACAGCTCTGTGTGGCTGGGACATCCTGGGAGCTGGTTCCCCCTTCACATCCATTATCTTTTGTTGCCTACAGCACCTGTCCCACCTGCCAGTGTGGCTCCTCAGCACTGCATTGGGCAGAGCAGGGCTGGTTTGCAGCAGCTCAGTTGCCCTCCAGAGCTTGGCATTAGGTTGCTTTCCCAAGCCTCACATTTAGGGCTGCTCTTCCTGGCTCAGCCTCACCTGCTCACATTAACTGAAAGCCATTAAAATCACCAAGTGCTTCAGAAATGGCTTTTGTCAGTAATAAAAGTGCATTCTGGCTGCCTTCCCTCTGGCCAGAGCTGCAATGCAAGCTGCAAGGAGCCTCACCCTGACACCATGAAAGCCACTTCTAATCCTATCCAAACTTTCCTTTGCAAACACAGTGGTCACTGAAAAACCACAGCAACAAAACAAAACAGACTGCACCCACAGCTTTAGCAGCTGGGAGCTGCATGTGTGGGCATCAGGACACAGGCTCTGAGCAAGGAGAGGCTGCTCAGCACTTGCAGGGCTGTCCTCATCACACTGGAGCATGTGAGAATCTGACAGGAAATAAATTGGAGCTTCAGTCAACCATTTAGAAGTGTTAGAAACTCCCTGGTGCAGGTCATTTAATTTGGTAAGAAAAGAAAAATAGAGGTGGATTATTTCTTTCCTCCCTGACTATTTTTCCCTCTTAGACTCACTCTGGTGGTGATGGAGTTGCTGACGCTATAGAGTAATTGTGGTTACTCCAGTCCTCAGAGAAAGAGGAAATTAAATCTTTTTCTGCAAGCTCCCATTTTTTTCTGAATCATTTAATGATACTGGGTCTAGAGTGTTGCCATTTACTCGCAGAAGAAAGTGGCAAATTCTTGCCTTTTATCTGTTTTGTTTTTGTTTTACCTGTTCTTCATCACAACTATAGCTCTGGTCTGTGTCACTCGTGCACTCAAAACATTGCTCCAGTTGAAGGGAAGGTGATCCCTTGTCAAACTGATGCCTGTGGCCAGTGTGGATTGGGCAGGGAATGCAGAAAGGAGACACAGAACTCTCCTGTCCTCCTAAGGTCTTCTATCTTCACCTCATGTGTATTCCTACTGGAAAGAGGAGGAAAACAATATCCCTCATTTCCAAACCTCTCGATGAAAGGAAAAAGCAGTGAGAAACTGAAACTGTCAAAAGGGAAAAGGACAAGGGAAGGAAAAATAGAGGTGCTTAGTGGATCCTACACGAACTCAGCTTTGCACCAGCAAACACCTGTTTAGAATGGGAACAAGTCCTACCCTCAGAGCCTGCCTTTTGTTCAGAGAAAATATGCTTTCTCAACATTTCCTGACAAGATTATGAATTCACTGAACTTTAAAAGTGATTAATAAGCACAGTGCTGGCCATCAGCAAAGGCAGGAGTGGTTCTGAGAGCATTTCCTGACTGACAGCCTCCCCTGAAACCCACCTAGGTGCACTGCTGCTTCTCACAATCCTCATGGATAGGTGAGAGCATTTCTAATAATACCTGCCTGTTCCTTGGGTATGGAACAGATGATCTGTCTCTAACAGCTA
The DNA here is from genome assembly GCA_013186435.1 of Turdus rufiventris. Classification (NCBI taxonomy): domain Eukaryota; kingdom Metazoa; phylum Chordata; class Aves; order Passeriformes; family Turdidae; genus Turdus; species Turdus rufiventris. The sequence goes on along the minus strand of PYHW01010766.1, from coordinate 2,093,144 downwards.
CAAAATTTCACCTGCAGGTGTAAAATAAACCAATGTCAAACTCTCTATTTGAGACAAGAGTTATTGATTGACAGCTGAGTTGCTAAATAGACTGAAGAAAAGATTATAGCACTAAACCCACAGCAATGGGAAAATCTTTGAGCTCTGAAGGTAGGTTTTACACATCCTGCTGAAACTTGTGGGCAGACTGTTGGCAAAGGAAGGCTTCCTAAAATCAAGTTATGGTATTTCTCTGAAGGTGTAAATGACCTGGTGTGTACCCGTGTGCTGCAACCACATGGGGTGGGTGTGATCTTGGAAAAATCCCTATAGCTGAGGAGGTGCTGTGATGACTGAGGCAGAGGACCCAGCTCCCTGCACCCCTGCAGCTGGAGGTGGCCCAGGTGGCAATACATGGAAAACAAACCAGCCCCATGCCAGGGCTGGGGAGCTCTCACCTCTTGTGCTGCTGCTGGAGCCTCGCAGCAGTGTGAGACCTGTGCTTCCTGGAAACCATGGCAACCAGAGATTTACTTTAAAAATAAAGAAGTGCTGGGTTTCTGGCAGAGGATGCAGCAGCTTCTGCAAGGTGTGAGCGTGCTGCCTTCCTGAGTCCCTGATCAAACCTGGGCCAGATTCAGCTTCTGCCCTGCTGCTGGGTAAAACTCAGTGTTGACAAGGCTGCAGGAAGAAGCAATATCTGCTGGTGTTCAAAGGTAAATAAAATCCATTTGGCTGGATCCTGAACTTCCTACTAAGGAAGGTGAAAGACGGAAAAAATATGGTCAAACAGGGACTGTAAAGCCTGACTGGATAGAAATTCAGGCCCCATTTTCTGCTTCCTATTTGACAGCTTTCACCTTTATACTGAACCATAATATTAATAAACAATGCATTGTGTGTTCTCACTTTCATGGGCTTTTCACTGATATGTTGACGTGCAGTTTCTCATCCTTTAATATAAAGTCTGAGCACAGCATTGGGACTCTCCCTAGAGTTAGAACTGACAGCTTGGAGTTCTCACTCATCACAGCTAAAGGGATTAATAAAAGCTATTTCGCTCATGTGCATGAAGTTGAATCTTAGCTTAATGGCTTTTTTTTTCCTGCCACAGGAAGGAAAAAAATTAAACAATCATTCTGAAACTATTTAAGTTTTAAACAAACAACTGAATATAGAAAGCCAAAAGAGAAAGTTTTTACTAAAATGCACTCAGGCCTCAGAGCAGAACTTCAGACAAGCAGAAATGCTAGGAAGGAGTTTTCTGTGGAGCAGACTACATTGGAACGTGCAAATTGTACTGAAACACTGAATTGCTGCATTGTTAGAAGCACTTAAAACACAAAAGGGAGCAGAAACAGGTTTCTTTGCTCTTTTTGTGGGCGGTAGGGAGCTTTTAGATCAATTGTTATGTAAATCTACCTCTAGATTCCAACTAGGTTAAAAACTATTCTCCAGTCACTTAAAATCAGTCTCTAAAGTGGTTATTGCAGGAGACTTAATTTTCCATAGATGTCAAGATATGGTTTTGCATTTTAAAATGTAGCTGGAAGTCCCATTCCCCTTTCACAAGCCATCTGGGGGACAAATACGTAATTCAAGTGCAACAGAGAATTGAGCTTACCTTGAGCTGGCCACCCCAGCCAGGTCCACCAGAAAATCGCTCCTGGAATAAGAGTGTTCTGCAGGGATGTCACTCACTTGAGAGCAAAGCTTTCAGCAGGTTGACATGGGTGTCTGAGATGTGTCAGAGCAATGGATCAGACGCAACCCTGGGATGTGATTCCTGGTTTTGTGCAAGGCACAAGCTTGGAGCAGTACCCCAAACCAGAGGCAGGAACAGCTGGCTGCTATGGTGAAGGAGAGTGCCATGACTTCCCAAATTTGACAGTAGTTACTTAGCCACTTCCCTGAGGATGCAAGCATCTCACAGAATTCACAGAATCACAGAATTACTAGGTTGGAAGAGACCTTCAAGATCATTGAGTCCAACCCATGCCCCAATACCTCAACTAAACCATGGCACTGAGTGCCATATCCAGGATTTTTTTTAACACATCCAGGGATGGTGACTCCACCACCTCCCCAGGCAAAGCATTCCAATATTTTATTATTCTTTCTGTGAAAAACTTTTCCTAATACCCAACCTAATTTTTCCTTCACGCAGCTTGAGACTGTGTCCTCTCGTTTTGTTGAACTCATCATGTCCCATGGACTTGTCCACCTTTAGTTTTTCTCAGATGTTCTTGAACCTGATCTTCTCCTAGAGTGGGTACTTCTTCCTTCTCCCAGTTCCTACCTTTACCTTCTGTGGCCTGGGAAATGTGGCTGGAGCACTGGCTCATGAGGCAAAAAGTCCATGTCCCATACACCATACAATCTTCCACTTTGTTACGGCACTTGGTCTAAAATGGAACATCAAACACTTTATGGCTCAAAACTGCAGAGGATTGCACTGCTTAGCAGGGGAATTTACATGAACTTGTGACCATTGCCTGCTCCTTCACCTCTCCAGAACAAAGCCAATGTTTCTGTAGGACCAGCACTGTAAAACTGCTCCTGGGTTTATGGAACCAGATGACCAGCACACAGCCGACCTAAACACACAATTCACATCAGGCAGACAGATTTCCCTGTCAGCAACACACCTTCCCATCCAGTATCCAGGTGAGTAGGTAAAAATGTGTAAGGATGTTGTTAGTCAGGACGCACAACATGTGTGACAAACAGCCCACACAGTGCTGAGCCCTGCTCTGAGGGTTTGCCTGGTTGCAAACACAGCCACCCTGTGCTCACTGAAACCTGAGTGAAGAACAGCAACACTCAGCAAACACCATAAGCTGGCAAGCATCAGCATTGCCCCAGCCCTGTAATGTGCAGGGGATCGATGCCGGGGACTAGGGGACACTGATCACAGCCTGGGAGCTGCTGTATGGCACAGCACACACTACAGAGAGCAGTGGGATGGCGGGCAGGATAATGGAGGATAATAGCTGTGGAGTGAGAAATCATCATAGCTCAGCCTACGCAGAGGTTAGATTCCAGGAGAGCCATTATCTCGGCTCTGATGTCTGGGTGTCAGAGCTCCTATGCCTGTTTTATTGGTTAAGTACATGGCTTTATTGCTGTTTATAGAAGTATGCCTGCATTCTGAGCAGCAAGGGAGCACATTAGCAGGGAAGCACTGAACTTGCACCAGCTGCTGTGGGAGAGCATCCAGACCCCAATCCAGCCTCAGTGAGAAGACTGGTTAAGTGCATAAGGGAAGCTGCCTCAAATCTCAGGTCCCTGGCTGATGTGTAAAAGCAACTCAAAACACATTTTCTTCTTGATGAATGCATTCTTAACAGGGAAGAGGGAGTCAGATGAAGAGGGGGGAAAAGTCATCCCTTCTCTATGCCACATTTGGGATGTCTTCTCTATCTCCAGGTTTGTAAATATTTCTGCACACAGTCACTTCTTACAGTAAATACCACCATTCATTAGTGATACCCTTTCTGGTACACTCCCGGGGGAGTACAGGAGCTGGCCATTGCAGCAGGCTCTTAGGTAGAGTTCAGCAGCATCTCCAGGTGTCTGGATGACAGGGGACCCCTTCCCAGCATCCCAAGCCTCAGGCCTTAAACCTCATTCATCCTAAGTCCTCAGCTCTTTTTAGAACACATAAAGGGATGATGCCTGTGTCAGTCCACACTTGCCCTTAAGCCCTCTCAGAGCAGCACTGCTCCCAGGAGTGCAATTTCCCCACGTCGAAAAGGTATGGCATGGCGCTGACTGCCTTTGTGGTGTGCTTCAGGAGCTGCTGAGGAAGGCATTGTTATTATTTTTTCCCTCTGGCTAATTAAAGCAAAACAAAATATTTAGGCTCAAGCTGCTCTGCTGAACTCTCTGTCCTAGTTCTTCCAAAGGAATATCATCCCTAGGGTAGTCACTGTACATTAAAAACTTCTCAAAAAGAAAGCCAGTGTCCCACCTGATGAACATTGCAGAGTCTGTGTGTTGTGGGAAGTCCAGAGGGTGATGAACCACAGTGACTGCCTGTGCTGGAGGGTTGGGCAGAGGAAGGCTGTGACATTCCACTGCCCCCACAGCTAGCTCTGCTGCCAGCCTTGTCACCCCATAGGCAGGGTCATGGGGCTGTAAATCACCTGTGGTAGCTGTGCTGATGCTGCCCTGGGAGCTCCAGAGTGGCTGGGCTCTCCCAGCCTGGCTGCTGGGAGCACAGCACCATCTGCTGCAGAGCACCCAGGTGCCAGGTCAGAGTCTGGCCCACAGCAAAGGGCACTGGATGGGAATCAGCTGCCTTTGGGGAGAGGTATGTTGACAGGACACCTGTGCCCTCTCAGCAGCAGAAGACATGCATCTGTCACCCATGAAAGTCCACAGACACCTGGACTTCATCTGATAGAAGCTCAATATTTCTTCTAGGAGCATTCAGCAAAGGCAATGAGAGGCAAGTATATTAAAAAATTCTCAAACCCTAACCATGACATGCCAGAGAGGCCCTGTGTCTCGTAACAGACAGGTGTCTGCCAAGGAATGCAGGAACCTCCATTGGAATGCAAAAAACCATGATCCCCCAACCCTCCAAATTATTATAACTTTGAAATAACAGGGCTTTCAGGCAAAGATACAGGAAAGGAACCACAGTTCTTTGCTGGTATGTGTGTGTAGAACAAGGCAAGCAGCAGCAGCGGCAGCCCCAAGGAACAGAGCACAGCCCCGGGGGACGGAGCACAGCCCCAGGGACAGGGCACAGCCCCAGGGACAGAGCACAGCCCCAGGGACAGAGCACAGCCCCAGGGATGGAGCACAGCCCCAGGGACAGGGCACAGCCCCAGGGACAGAGCACAGCCCCAGGGACAGGGCACAGCCCCAGGGACAGGGCACAGCCCCAGGGACAGAGCACAGCCCCAGGGACAGCCTCTCTTGGCTGCCACCCCTTCCCCTGAGCTGCAGTTCCGGGCACAGCCAGCAGGGGCGCTGCTGGCTCCCGGCCGGGCAGGGCCAATGGTTCCCCGCGCCTGCAGGGGGCGCTGTGGTGTGAGCTCGGCTGCGGCTCCCTCATGGTAATGGCGGGTGGGCCGGGGGCTGGAATGGGCTGCAGCGGGAACCTCGGAGCAGAGCTGGGATGGCAACGGCAGGAACACCCCAAAGTGGCAAAGGAAATGGAACAGAACCTCCACAGTTGTAGCAGGGGCTGCAGGGTGTCCCGGCAGGGAGGGGTGTGGGGTTACAGTGCAGTGACAAACCCGGAACAGTGGCAGAGGAACGGTAGGGCTGGGCAGCGGCAGCCCGGCTTCTGAACACGGCCGGCAGAGGCTCCCTTGGAGGGGGAAGGGGCTTGGGGTCTTGGGTTTTCCCTGAGGCACCCAAATAGATGGTGAAGGTCCCTTTCAAGGACATCAGTTGTTAATAAGGTCCCAGTGCAATAGCTGCTCCCATGAGCAGAGCTCCACTCATGACAGAAGACAGCAGGAGACAGAGCCCCAGAGTGGTGACAAATTTTCCCCACAGCGACCACAGCCTATCTTCCTTCCAATGCTGAGAGCAAGAAAGAGTGAGGAGCTGCCCCTTCCCCTTCCCCCCAGCCCAAATCTCGGTATCTCTGCCCCTTCCAGGAGAATTCCCCTTAGCTGTGATAGTAATGCCAGTTGCACTCCTCTCCCTTCTCCTTGGCGATATCATTTGTCTCTCTTAAGTACCGTTCATTATTGTCTCAGGAACAAATGGGAAAAAATTCCATGAAAGAAAGAAACAAAAGGAAAATTCCTAACCCCCAGCACTGTGGGAGTTGATACATGGGACACTGCAGCTCTTTGCCCATTTTTCAGGGTTTCACCATGCAGTCCTCGGCAGCCCCACAGCATCCCACTGGATCTGTGTGCGCTCACACCACAGCAGTGGGTGCCCACAGTCCCTAACTCACAGCATCCCCTGTGCCACCTGCACAAGGGCTCTGAGGAGAAGAAAAAAGAAATGAGTGGGAAACATACAATAGCTGTATTTTTGCTTTGCGTTAATGCTTGTTTGTCAAGTAAAATTGCCTTCTCCTGGGGCTTAGAGTCCTGAAATATTGGGATATTTAACTGCCTTTCATGGTTTTCTTCTGCTTCTTAACACAACTTGGGGCCATTCTGGAGATTGTTCCGTTCCCCCTGCAGCACCATTGCTTTAATGATGTCTTTACAGCCCTAGTGGATGTCCTTGGCACAGATTATAGCCCTGCTGGCAGAAATTTGTTGCAGGACAGTGTTTAGACTGATAAAATTGCTTATGGGGGATGAAGAGCTCAGTGCAAAGGGGTGCAATTCATAGAGCTCCATGTGAGCTGGGTTTGCATTCACACATTCTGCATACAGAGAAAAATGAACCATTAGGAATAATTGTAATTCACTGGGCTATTTTGGTTTCCATGTCATTTAGAAAAAGTCACAGGACCATACATCATCTGTGAGATGTGTATTACAGAGCAGCATGAAAATCCCTCTCTGTTCTGGTTCACCAGCAGTTTCTGATAACTGTGTTCATGCTGCAGACCATACATAAGCCATGAATGAGCTCAACTCTTCTCTATGAAACCCTGTTCCAGACTGACCTCCTCCCTATGGTGAGCACCCCCAAACCCAGCAAACAGCAGACTCTGCCCAAGTAGCTCAAGGGTCCTTCACTGAGGAACATGCACAGAGAAGGTGCGGAGCCAGCTTGACTAATGCAGTGCAGAAAGTTGTGTCTGGATCCTTTACAGAACAGAGAAATTAAATGCTCATGTCTTTTCAGAGCCCTTCATGAGCTACTTATTAGATGACTGTCACAGAGGTTTAGCAATACATCACACAGACTAACGATCATCAAGCTACTTAACCATGGAAAATTGCTTTAATGTTATCTCAATGCATTAATGAATGATTCATTAATTAATTCAAATTATTGAACACTGGCCTTGCTTTCCAGCTAGGCTAGAATGACTTCATGCCAAATTCAAGCAGGATAGTGGTGTTTAAGCCAGCTCTGAAATCATGGTGGTCATGAGGATCCCAGTGCCAGTGGTGGCAGCAGCTATCACTTAACTTGCTGCAATGATGCTGAGCAAGAGAGAAATCAGGAGGCTGCTCCAAGCTGGAAAATATCTTTGTGGCAAGAGGGAGCAGGTCCCTTTACAGATCCAAACCATCACTGCATCTCACCCAGAGCAGACTTTGAGCCTTGAAGCTGTTTTGAACTGATCCTTGGCAGTACCAGAAATAAAAGCAGATTTGCAGGCATATCTGGCCAGGCTGCTCATGCAAGTCCCGATGCCTTGGGCATCAGACAGAGGAGAATCAGTTTCTGATACATAGCCATTGTGCTTTTTAATTTTCCAGGGCAAGTCTGGGAAGCTTTTACATCCTTTCTTTCTGCAAAGAGTATTAGATTATTGATTCTATGCTAAAACCAACAAAATCAATTCATTTGGATTGTTTATGAAGGGGCTACTAATGAAGTAAATCACTTGATTCAGGAATAAATTCACTATAATGTCAATAGCTTAACTGGCCAGTAAGACAGTGATACCCACCAGGCAATGGTTAGAAACTCCAGGTGTTTTAAACATAACAGCCATGCAACTGCAAACAACAGTTGAGGAGTGACTGTAACACAGAGGGAAGAGTTGGGTTGAAAGTTTCCATGTTGAAGATAATGTTCAATGCCTGGGTGCGTTTAGACTTACAACAAGCAGCACTTTCTCAGCTTGGTAGGAAACCAAATACTGGAAAAACAGGGCAGTCTTTAAAATTAGGTCTTCCTGAATTGCAAGAAAAATTAGAAAAATCCTTCTCAAATGTAGGAACATACCAGTCTGGAGAAGACCTGCACACAGGAGATGGAAATAAACCAAGGGTCACTAGACACTTGATTTATTTTTGACCCTAAGAAGGTCAAAATGAGGTAAAATGAATAAACTGAGATCTCCTAAGCTCAGATATTTTTCCTCTGGTACAGTGGGATGCTCACGATGCAGACCCTCCCATAAAAGCTTGATCTCACCACTTTGGAGGAATAAAGCTCAGTGTACCCAGCTCTGCCCTGCAGCAGTCTGGGGATTCCCTGGGGAAAGTCTCTGGAAATCACTGAAACTTCAAAAAGGATGATAACCTTAATCCACAGCCAGGAGGAACTGCAGCAGTGGTTTTAATGGAAGCAGAATTAGATCAACTCCAGCTACTACAGAAAAGCTTCCCCAATAATTGTTACTGTAATGCAAATCTCTGTGGCACCAACCACCAGCACATTGTTAACCATTACCATACAAGCGTTCATTAAAACAGAAAAAATTTTGCAAGGGAAGAAGAATCCTGTCCCCCCAGTACAGAGCCATAAAGGAGGAGGTGAGAGTTGGAAGGACTCACCCTTGGTCTCTCTGAGCACCACAGCAAACCAGCACATTCTCAGCTCCATCCCCTGCCTCAGAAAGGAGCCAGACCCTCTCTCAGGGCCAGGCTGGCAAAACACAAGGCACCTTATTAAAAAGGGAAGAATATTTCCTAGCCAATAACACCTCCCATCCCCTTTTTAAGTGCCTGGTGTATCAAGTGTAACAGTGAAGCAATTCAGATGGGAGGGGAAATAAATAAATCCATGACTGTAAGGTGCTGAAGATCAGCCAATTATACATTCAATAGTCTCTGTTAATTAGAGGCTTTTCAGGAGGAGAGTCAAAGGACTTTACAGACACAGATGGAAACAGATTTTAACAAGCAGTGATAAGTCCCAGTGTTGGAGAGGCATGTCCAGCTCATATAGGGGAGACTCCAGCTGAGGCTATGCTACACCAGCAGCCACCAACCACCTGCACGTCAGAGCTCAGTCCAATTGATTTTTTGGGAGAGTATTAGGATATTAAAATGAATAATCATGTAGGTGCTGGTAAAGGATCTTTCCCTATATAACAGTCATAGCTCTTTATAAGAGCCCAAAAGCACCTGGGTCATCTGGTCACTCAGATGCTTTACCAGAGGCTCAGGGAGGAAGAATTGATTTTTCTCTCAATGTCTATGTGTCATGTGGGAGCTTTATGCACTGTAGGCAGAGACACAGCTGTTTAAGAGGAGCTGATAATAGCTCACAACTGAAGCAGGTTATTTTCCTAGGCAGAGAGGAGTGTAGAGCAGAGATTGGAAAAAGTCACAATTAATTTTCTTGTTCTTTAGATATTGCTATGGTCATCTCCTTTCCTGCTTAAGTCAGGGAAGCTCAGAACATTAATGTGTATTTGTTTACAAGCATAAAAATGGTTCCTTTAATTGTTACATGCGCCTTCTGAAAAAGGGCACATGGAAGTAATTTAAGAATTTATAAAAAAAAACAATCTAGGAGACTGAGCAAGCTCTTTTAGCTTATCCCCAAATGAGCACTAACTTCGAGACAATTCTTGCAGTTTATTGCACTAACCAAGAAAACCAGGTCATATAAAATGAAAGAGCCCATATTACCTGTGAAGAAAAAGTGCCTTCTCAGCAGAGACTTGTTCACTCTCTCCTTGTCCTAGACCATTATTTCACTTCTGAGATGTGCTTTTGAGGAATACTACAGGGACCAGAGATCACTTTTGGTGAACTGCACTGTGTGGGGCTGTGAGTTGCAAATAAGGACTGCAAGCCTGGAGATGTGACAGAGGTAACATCCCACTCACCCTAAACAGTGTGCAGCATGGAGAAAAGGGCTCCTAAGAAGCACCAGAGGGAAAAAAAAACTGCCCAAAGACCACAGGCACAGAAGATGGAGTCCCAGAGCCCAACTACTGACCACTTGTCAATGCCCCAGCCCAACTTTACCAGCAGCTTATTTGTGCAGTGACACGTCAGCAATCAATGGACGTGGTTTTTGGCACAATAAACCTCAGAGACCGGAGAAGGAGCTTCCAGACTCTCCTTGAGCACAAATGTGACTGCTACAAGTAATAAACTTTGGAAAGACCAAGAGCCAGAGTGATGCTCAGGACATTGCACCAAGGCTGAGCGTGGCTACAGCATCTCCTGTAGCAGCTGGGGTAACACTGCTGGGCTTTGCCACACTGTGTCCCTTGGGATTCCATGCAGCACATCCAGCTCCACCAGCCAGCATTACAGGTCTCGAGGGGTTACAGGTGACACTGGGGGGATCAGAGCATCAGCACCCACAGGCGTGAACTGTGGCCTGTCTTGAGGTGAAATCACTTTGTGAAAATGTGATTTTCAATATTGCATTAGGATTTCTCCCATCTGTTAAGCATCATCCCAGAGAGTTTGGTGACACTCTAAATGAAGCTATGAAGAGATGTGTTTGTTTTAGATGTAATTGGACAGCTGTTTTATTATGAGTTAATGAACTATGATGATTAAAAAGAATTCCGTTTTAGCAAACCACATATTAAACCATGTAACAATTATTCTGGACTAAAATCACAGCTAAGCAAGTGCTAGACAACTTTCATGACAATGACTGGAAGCAGAAGATGAAAGAGAAGAAACAGTGAGGTTACAGAGGATAAGAGATGTCTCCAGGCCAGGCTCCCTGCATCAGGCATGAATTCCCTGGGCTGCCCCACAGGAATCACACCACCACCATCTCCTTGTGCCCAAAGCCCCTTTGGCCCAAATCAATTGTCAGAGTCTGCTCATAGTCTTCTGTCTTCCCAATCCCTCTTCATGCTCATGCCCCCCTTCTCCCCTGGTCACAGCATCCCACGAGGTGCTGGTGGAAGGGAGAGGGGTTAGTGATGACAGCAGGCTCAGGCAGAGAGATAATTGATGTCTTTGTAGTTGCAAAATATACTTCAGGCTGCTTTACCCCCTGCTCCGGGTAACTTTGGCCAAGGCTGTTTGCCCTGGAGGCATTGCACAGAGTGTGATGCTCCCTGATGTAGGGCTATGTCCTTTCTGACTGTGAGGAGACCTGAGCACCAGCAGCACCATGAAAAGCTGATCCTGAGCTGGGGAGTCCTGCATTTGTCCTTTCCATACTTTCCAGTTTAAAAAAGAATTTGTTTGTGTGTTGGGCCTGGTGCCAAAGACCAGAAGCCACAGAAAGCAGTTGGAGTTTCCATAGGGGTTTCCCAGTTTGCATGGAGCAGTTTTTACACAGCAGAATCTTTACTCTGAGAGTTTCAGTGAAAAAGCTCTTAAGAGTTATACGACGACAGATCCATATGCCACACGTGCAAATCACTTATCTCCTTCTGTTAAAATAAATCTGTTCCAAATCATTGTGACTTCCCGACAGCTGCCTCCTGACCTTTCTTCACTTCAGCCCTCCATTTGGCCTTCTTTTCTGCATTCAGCCTCAGCAGTGTCTGATCCTTCTTCGCAGCCTGGAAATGATTTGGTGGAAATCATTGCATGCACACAGTTGCCACCATTAAATTTCCCCAGATTTGCACCACTTCCATTGACACCTCACTCTGCTTTTTGATATTTTGCAGTGATAGAAGTTAATCTGCTTCCTTGTTATACCACATTTTCAGCATTTGCAGCTCTGATTAGCAGGAGAATTACACCGTAAATTGTTTACAGGGGCACAGGGACTTGCAAGTCAAACTGGAGATCCAGCAGGGGGGTGGGACAGCGAGAAGAGTCACAGCTCTTGGTGACCATGGCTGACAGATGCCAGGCAGAACCAGGTACCACTGACACTGTCAGAGCTATTCCATTACATTTGGCCCAGCCTCTTGTTGAGACACCATCACAATAACATTGCACTGCACAGGTTTATGGCAGCGTGGGTCAGAAGCAACACATTGATCAGCAAGTTGTGCTTTCCAAAGCCAGTGTCTCCTCTGGAGAAGGGGTGATACAGATCCTGTGCATACATTGCCCATGTGTATGCATTCTCAAACCTATCTGTCACCCAGGTGCTTATTTCAAAAGAACATACATAGACCATACATTAGGTGAACCAGTTCTCCTAGAAACAATACTCACTTCTTTGCCTCTGATGATCATGGCCACACAGCCCAGCACAGATAGTGCAATCATGATGTAGCAAATCTTTATCCTGACAATGTTCCTTGCAGTGTCAAGGACCTCAGACCTGTGGAAGACAGAGTAGAGTTTCCATTCTGCAGCAGCATGTGTGAAATGGGATCATGGGGAGATGAATAATGAATGCTCAAGCCTTGCAGCAACTTCCATGTACAACAGGGTTCAGCCTTCTCTTTCTGCAGCTGCTTAAAGGAGGACTGAAAAAATTAGCATGTGGGGAAAAGACTTAGGTGGGGTATTGCTACTTGCAAAAGTCATAAGTAATAACAGGATTAAAAACTCTTGCTCTCCTGTATTCTTTTATTGTGGTGAGAGTTAATGCCTGTAAAATTACAGGGACAGGAAAGTCTTTCCGTTATAATAATGAAGAGCTGACCTTTGAGTGCTGCAGGGCAGGCCATGGGGTGCTGTGCAGCACCAGCAGGCACTGGGGCCATGTCACAGAGCCAGGCAATGCCACCCTCAGGGAATTGAAAGCTCACCACAGCACAGCCTCTGCCAGGCAGTCGGCACCAGCCCCATGAGCATCTGCCTGCAGTAGGAGGCTGACTGGATCAGAGCCTACAGCTGCACCATCCAGGAGTTCTCTTCCTAAGCAGCTGAACAGCCCCATCCATCATTGGAAAATCTCCACCACCCTCCATGAGTAGCTCCTGGCATATAACCAGCAATTCATGTTTGCAAGGAGCTGCAGCATGGCAATGAGCCATCCATGAAATTATGTCCAGCCATGGATTTACTCACACCTGCAATGGAAAGGACAGCTGGAAGAGAACTCAAATGTCACAAGTCAGAAGCAGCAGGACTCCAAAACTGAGTGACAATCCTTTAACAAAATATCTCTACAAGGAAGTGAAACCACAGCCCATACAGGAGGAATTCATTGCACATGTCTGTCACCAAAGCTGCATGTAGCCCCAACTTCTTATTAAAATTTATGCAGCATTATTAATCACTAATCAATAAAACCTAGAAAAGCGTGCAAGAACCCAGAGTGAATGGTATCTTACCATGGTGGCCTCTAAGTTTCAAAGCCACTTGTCTTGCAGAAGACACTTCAGCTTAGTCTGAAATTTATGATAACTAAATTAAACGAATCCAGTTTACTTCACAAGGAATGACAGAAAGTTACAAGAGTTACAATTATTTACAGTTGTTTTTGGACACCAGCATGGGGGAGGCACTAACCTCCACCACATGCACCTGGGTGATGCAGACTGGGGTCTCAGTCTGTGTGCTCACAGCCAGAAGAATCATTCTGACAGGTCCACTTACGATATGTGCCTGGGAATGTCCTCCTCCTTTCTAAAGCGTCCTGACCATACTAGCACCTTCTTATCAAAATTTGTAGGCCTTCTCTCATTCCTGAAAGCTTCTTTACCTGCAAGAGATTTTGTAAAAAGCAATGAGCTAAGCTTCAAGAAGGAAAAAGATCTGTTGGTACAGAGGGAAAAGGATTGAAAATTTAAAATTACACTTTTCTATTCTGTGGAAGCTAAATGTGCTTTCTAACGTCAAAAAGACTCAGCAGCTGGTGTGAGGTGCTTTGTTACATTTGTGGCTTATTTAATTTTGGTAGGTTTTAAACTAAAAACCTCTTCTAAACTTGCTGATTAAGATTGCAAATGATGTGGGGCTGAAGTCCCCAAACCCACAGCAACATCTCACCCTATGAGCATCTTGCTTTTAAATGGCCCAGCTAGTGAGTTAAGCAAACTGCCAGCAGCACAAGTAGCTAACTCAACAGCTTCTCCTGAAATCACTGATGGAGAGATGATGTCTGCTAAAATGCAGCCTGGTGGGAGACTGGCAGTCATTCTTATGCAAGCTGGGTACCACATTACTGCACTCTAATGATGATACATTACACCCCATCAGGCTACCACGGTGATGCCATTTGCATGCTGTCACCCACAGCACAATGAGAAAAGGACTCTGGCTCCTCTTGATGGAAACAAGCCCAATAACAGGCAACAACAAGGACAGTGGCAGGGAGACCCTGAAAAACATGGTAAGCAATGGCTAGCTCAAACTCTGGCTTTTTGCACACCTGTACAAGTGGTCTTTGCAAGGTAGCTAAGACTGCTCTCCCAGTACTTACATCCAGGTAGGTGCACCCAAGAAGCCCCACTACAGTACCCTGTGCTTGCAAATGTGGGACTTGGGTTGAAAAATGTCCAATTGTGACCAGGATGGGCAGGAAGAGATGGACAAGAAGATGTCCCCAGTCTCAGCATCCTGCACTCCCTGCCTCTTGCTGGGTTGCTGGTACTCAGCTGAAAGAAAATCACCGCTGCAATAGAACAGGGCATGGGGAGCATCTCTTCCTGCCTGTGTTGAGATGGTGAAATTATAGTAAGTGCCTTGGCCCTAGACCTGCTCATGTATACCAGGACTTCTAAGTGGCTGAAGAATCCCAGTTGTAAATCTTGGCCCAAGTAAATTTAGTCTCCTGCTTCTCCTGTTTCTCTCACAAAGTGCAGTGAGATCAGGAGAGCTACATCAGCAAGTACCAGAACCAAATCTGCAGCAAGCAGTACACTTGCTAAAAGCACATGCTCCATCCCAAAGAACACAAGGGCAAAGCCCCATGCTGGAAACTCCCAGCCATCCCACAGAAGCACAGGCAGATCCATGCAGCCCAACTTTCCGAGGACGAGGGGTCTGCAAAGGCACAGCCAAGAAAGTGGTGGTGCAGGTTAAGAAGAGAAACTGTGTCCATACCAGGAAGCTTGTCCATTTATTTGTTTTAATTGACATATTCCCTGGCATGAAGTTGATATTTGCTGCCATAGGAGAACAGCTATGTAACAGAAAAAAAAACTTTACCCCTATGCTGAACAGAGCTCTGGTGTGTTCCCTGTCTCAGGAACCATTGTGGAAACATGGCAGTAACTCAGGGTAATTTTCTCATCCTTTCCTACAAATACCCATTCCCTCCGTGCTGCAGCACAAAACAGTGACCAAAGGCTTTCTACCCACCTGGATCAGCCGTCTGCAAAGCCATGTCCTGGGCGTTCTTTGCTCTGCTGCCAGCAGCTCTGGTGGGGCACAGGGCTGGCCGAGCCACCCGCTGCCACAGCCCAGGGCTGTGCCCCAGCAGCCTCCCCAGCATCCTGCCCTGGACCACCCCTACCCCACCAGCCCAGGAGGCTGCTGCTAGGACTCACTAAAGTAAAAATAGCCCTTCCAGTAAGAAGGGAGTAGCATGCACGTCCACCCACACTGACAACAGGTTTTGCTTACATCCTGATGAGGAGTTAAATTTATCTGTGTTTACCAAAATGACACACCTTGGGAGCTGGGCGGGCAGAAATCACTGCTGTGGCAGCTCACACCCAGCCCAGACTCTGCCCCAGGCTCCCCATCCCAAGGAGCTGCTCAGGAGAACAGTGGTTATTTACATTATTTTCTCAGTCCTTACTATGGAAGAACTAAAATAAGACAGTATGCTGTATTTCCCCAAAGACAGGCTTAGTGAGTGCTAATTTTCACAGCTGGTTAAGCTGTTAGAGTTCTTAATTGTTCTCAGCTACAAAATAATCGTGCAAATCAGTTGCTTTAAAAAGATTTTCTGAAAAGAAGCAATGTTTACCACATCTCAGAATAAACGTGGTTTGGTGGCAGGAAAATATAGTTGATGTCTGTACCTATAAACGCAGTATGGGGAGTCCATCTCACAACCAGACTGCAAACTTTCCTAGCAAAGAAATATACTTCAGATATGCTTCAGGTTTAAAATAGTAAACTAAGAAATTATAACAAAAACTCAGCTGATGTAGTATTTGTCAGTCAGTAAAACTGTCATTGAAATGTAGTGGTACCTATAAAGTATTTGCCCTCCACGAAGTCTGGCTAGTGCTGAATGTTTTCCATAACACCAGCTGTTCTAACCAGAGAAAGAACCACAGCCAATGCTATTTTATCACTTAGATATTTCTCCTGCATTCTGCATGAAATTCTTCCTGATGGGTCAGGAAATGGAAATGCAAAATGTCTCATTTGGAGCTATGAGGTATTTACTCTCCTTAGACATACAAGGTCCTAAAGCTGATTTACAGCTAAGGAAAAAAATTCCGTTCAAAAGGGTAGATGCAGTTGCTGAAAGGAAAATTTTCAGAACTATTTAGTAATATTATCTAATGCAATATTGCAGATAATCAAAAAGAGCAACAGGAGGAACTCCAAGGGAAGAGTACTGCAGGTGTTGGCAGGGATATTCTTAAGGGGCTGAAAGGATGAAAGATGTGAAACAGATGCAGCTCTGGCTCCTCAATTTCTACCCCCAAAAAAACCACTGTCATTTATAGAGACATTTTATAATTTTTGGGAACATGGAGTTAATGATACTGAGAAAAGAAGAACATCACAGCAGTAACAACTGTGGTTTTTCCTCTTTCATGAAAGCACCACGATGTATCCGAACGTAGCACAACGTGTTCATCTTAATTCACTTGTAATTTGGTAAAGCAAATTAGATCCATTTCCAGATTAGGAACCCATACAGGAAATAAATAGTGTTTTGAGTTTCCAGCTGCAAACAAGACCTGCAGACAAGCAGAAATCAGTGGATGTGATTATGTTGAAAAAAGCAGAAGGGAAAGCTGGTAAAGTCAGAGAGGATATTTGTGTCCTGCTCAGGATTTCCCTGTGAGAAAATGGGTATGAGGAAAGATGCATTTATAGCCTGAATTTTATGGTCAGCATGGCTGAGTATTCCCACAAGCTCCCCTCTCACCTTGTGGAAGATCTGCTGAATGGAAGAAAAGGCACTGTACATCTGGACATCCCTCCGTGCCCAAGCCAGGAGGGCAGGAGGAGCTGTGGGCAGTGGATGGGATGTGCTCCCTTGGTGTTTGTTGTCACACTTGGACCTGCCTGACCCCACAGGGACTCCAGCTGTGCACAACATTACAGCATTTTCACTTTAACAGGCACTCTTCAAAATACTCATTGCAGAAGTGACTGTTCTTTACGTCATGTCTGATTATGGATTTGAAGAGGAGAAAAAAGAACATTTTAATACTATGTCTTAATGTCTCAAAAGGGGAGAAAATTGTGGGGGTTGCAGTCCCGTGGTGCTTATCCACCTAGGGGCTGCCAATTGTTTCCTCTAGCAGACACACCAGCTAACAGCTGTATTAATCATGTCTGCTGTGAGCAAAAAGGCACTTCAGGATTTATTATGCCAGCAATTTGGAAGTGCAAAGACACAGAGATCCTCACAAAACCACAAAGGCATTTACTTGTTCCTGAATTTTACTTGTTTTCTGGCACCACGAATGCTTAATGACAGGCTGAGTTTTACTGCAGCGCATAGCTACAGACACCTCTGTGTCAGGAATTCCCCCTTTCCCTTCAACTCTGTGGATCTCCCTCTGGCCAAGAGCAACTTGGATCCTTTTCTGAACAGCAGAGAGGTGCAGAATGCTCTTGGACCAAGGTAGATTTGTGAGCAGCCTGATGAACTTTGCTCTCCTCAGAGATGCTTTGTGCCTAGCTCAGCGCCCGCAATCCCCTCTGCCCAGGTTACAGCTCACCCAGGAGCTCATCCAGTCACTCCCACACCGCTTGAAACCCATCCCTGACTCATTACCCAAGTGCAGCCAGTATTTCAATGACCATTAAGATTACGGGTAGGGAGTTTATCGAATAGGAGTAACAATTTGTTCAGAGATACAGAATAAACAAAACTGTTTCTAAAGCACCATCTCCTCTGCCTTCTGCATCTTTCTGCCAGGAGGAGAGCAGGTCCCCAGCTTCTGAGCAAGCCCTGGACAGTACAGAAAACACTGACTAGCTCTACAGACATTGCCCAGGCTTCCTCTGACCTCACTGCAAGGGGAGGACACAGATCTGAAGGGTTTTGAGTCACAAAGGACCAGACCAGCTCAGTGCAGAGAGTGGTCTGCAGCTGTGGTGGTGCAGACTCCTGACATTTCTGGTTTTTTTGTGAGAGTGATATGTAGCTTCAACACTTGTTGCACACAGGTGCCAACACTGAAGATTTAAACTAAACAGAAAACCTCACAGGACTCCATCCTGGTTCTGCATCCTTTTCACACCCCTTCCCACCTCAAACTCTGCCTCTTCAGCTGCCTCCACAGCAAGGACCAGCAGCCAGTCCCTAAACACACTCAAAAACCTTTGCAGAACTGGAACTGAGAGACCACAATATAAACTCAACAGGTGTTTGTAAAATTCCATTGCTCTGGCTGACTTCATACTGTTATTCCCAATGCCTTAATTCTGATTATTGTTAGAATTATTGCAGCAATGAGAAACTTGGACTCAGGTTGCCATCACTTGTCCTTCTTCTGCTGCTTTCAACAGCCATAGGAATGAAAGTGTTTATTCCTCCAAGAGCACCAGGTTCCCACACATCTCTTTACACCTCCTTGGTAATTTTCATAGTAGTGCATAACTAATCTTTTTACTCATACACAGAAAAGAATTCATATAAGTATTAAAAAAAAAAATACAAACCAGTATAGCTCTGCAAAGCTCTTTTCAGTGTCCTCAAAAACAAGTGGCTTACCATCAGTGCATGCCATGAAAACTTCTTGCATGAGAGCTGTGATGGGGAACAGAAGATAATCTTATCTTAAAATTCTTTGCCTTCCCCCATCTAATTAAATATGCAGCAGAGCTCTGTCTTGGTTCCTAGACAAGATAAAAAGCAATCCTGGATAGGCTTGTGGCTTATGAAATTCTGAGTGAGTCAGGAAATATTTTTCCACGCAACTGGATGTTCTCCAGCAGCACAATTTAACACAGCAAGAGCAATGAATTGCTTTGAAAGGTCTCATTCACCTGCAGACTCCCAGCCCATGAACTGTCCCTCCTCCTCGGGGTCCCCAGGGAGCAGCACTCTCAGAACTTCAGTTCTCTCCAGATGAGTCACCTCCTCCCCATATCAGGGATTAGTCTACCCTAAGGAAACTCAAATGCAAATCCCAAGAACTAAAAGCTCCATAACTGTTCCTCACTATGGCCAGGTCGAATCAAAGGAATAGTTACAGCATCTTACAACAAAACCAGAATTTGAGGATTTGTAAAGAGTTCTTTATGCAAGCACCAGCATGAGGCTTCAATCAACTCAGATACTTGGATTCATATTTTTTATAATCTTGAGTGTTGTCAATGAAACAAAGCAGTCTCTTAAGAGGGAAAGGCAGAACCATAAGCCACACTTGCTGTATTTCCTTCCATCAGTTCTGTGTTTTTTGAGAAGATGCAATAGATTATTTGTTGAACACAGGAATGCAGTTAAGAATTGTCTTAACAGGAGCCAAATTCAGTGGAGTCACTAATCTCTGCAAGCAAATACTGTAAAGGAACCTGGAATAGGTCTGAAGTGTCTTGGGTACAAAGTGCCGGGTTTATAACAGCTCATGTCAGAAGGACAAAGCCCATGGCAGCAAAATAAGTTAGTCATTGCTCTGGCAAAGCCCGAGTTTGACTTTTCCCAGGCTCTGGGATGATTATACAAAGGTGCTGGTCCAGCACAGGGCAGCTTGGCATGTGCAGCATCTGCCTATGCATGGGCTGAAAGGTGGGGCAGCCCCAAGTGCAGCTTCATCATGGGGGAGCAGCCAAATGTGAGCAGCAAAGATCACAGGAGCCATGGAAAATCATCCAAAATATTTGTAGTGTTGTGATGCAATCACAGCTTTTATTACTAGGGAAAATAATGCACTAATGAGCTTTGCACCAGGTCACTGATTTCTGGAATGGTGCACAATTGGACTGTAGAGCAAAAATGTGTGAAACCCCAAAGAAAGCAAAACCATCAGAATCTTAGCAGTTTACATTTTGAGTCAGAGTTTGGAGAACCATTTAATTTAAATGTTTTCCACACCTGTTTCCCCAGCTGAGCCAGAGAAACGCATTGACAAGGACAGACTCGCTGTTCCCTTGTCCCCTAATGATTTTCTTTCCTAAGAAAAATGGCATTGTCTTCGAAAACAGATGCATTTACAAAAATTTCAGTACATTAGTCAATAGTTTAGGGGGGAAAAAAGTCTAATTTAAAAGGACTGAACTATTCTGTGTGGAAATTTCTTTCCCCTGCACTTGTTTTATTACAAGGATGACTTAAATTTTCTTCAGCTCCTGCAGAGAAGTCATATACCATCAGTCAGGCTAATAAACTGGCTGATACCACTAGGACCCCCTCCATTGTGGGGTTGAATTTCCCTTTCAGTGACTCGCTGAAAGGTGTGTTATCAATACAGGAGCACATGTATCTTAGGTAACACAGTGGGAGGCACTGCCCTGGGCATAATTTGCACCAGTAATGAACAACACAGCGACCATAACAGAGCCAAGTGCCTCCTCAAATACATGAATTGTTTCTTGACAATCCTCCTAAAGAGACCATGAAATGCTCCTGGGTGAAACACAATCTACACATAGGATGAGATTTGCTTCCAGCAACTTTTAGGTGTCCAAAGGGACCACAGAGAAACATCTCCTAAGAGATGCATGGCCACCCAAGTGAGCATGGAGAGTGAAAATCTGTCACAAAAGCCTCTGCATAGCAGCCTGGGGGCTTTGGTGAAGAGTGTTGTGCCTTGTTAAACCAGTGGCTGTGTCTGCCTGCACTTGTGCTGGTGACTCCTCTGCTCCTTGCTTGTGCAGTTCCTGGCATGAGGGAGTCCCAGGCAGCTCCTGCCGCTCCCATGTAGTCTGGAAAAGCAATAATGAGGAGGGAAATGAGACACTTATCTTGAGGAGATTGATGAGGATTGCAGGGTGGTCAGGAGCTGCTTAAAAATAAATTACATCCTAAGTAAACAGGACTTCACTTCCTCAACAGTAACTCAAAACTGTCCTGCATTTCTTGGACTATGTACATCATGGAAACACACACAGAACCCATGGCAAAGAGCTGTGTTACTAAAGGAGGGATTTACTTAAGAATACAGTTTTTCATAGATGTATTAGATGTTTCCAGTGTGCTAGCCACATTAGATGGGCATCTCTCATTTGCTTAACCTTCAAAAAAGTCTCTCACAGGTACAAATGCCATCCTTGGAGAGCTGGAGGTTCCACAAAGAAAGACAATTTGGAGAAGGAAGTAGCTAAAGTGGGGGTGGTTCCACCAAGCTCACACAGAGGTCAGAGAGAAGGCTGCCTAGGAAAACTGGAAGACCTATGTTGTATAAATTGGACAAAGAGCACATGGTGCAAAGTCTTCAGGTCTGAGGATTTCTGACTACATTTGGTGAACTTGGGATGACACCAAACTGCCAAATCAATACTGCCATGGAAAAAGCAGATGCAATTCCAAGATATACAAGAAAAGTTATTCCAGTAGAGAGAAAACAGTTTTAGCATTCTCATATAAAACATCTGGAATAGCCTGCAGTACTCTGCTTGTTTAAGAGAGTTACTCGAGAAGAAAAGGAATAAAGGAAGAAATGAGAGGAACATGTATTTTTCTTGGCTTTCAGATTATAAATGGAAAGGAATCATGGCAGATGTCTCTCTGAGAAACTCAGTGCCAGAGAGGAAGGGCAGTCAGGCTGAATTACAACACCGATACCTGTACAAAGGGAATAAGCTGTTCCTTGTGGATGCCAAGGGCTGCACCTTTTCTGATAGGGCTCTTGTACCTTCCAGCACTGGGGCAAGAGCTGTCCCCACCCTCCCATTAGCTGATGAAGCACAGGCAGTAAAGCCAACGGCCAGGCCACAAAACTCTCCAGCTCCTGCAGCACTGGTTTAACTTCAGGCCACAACTGCACAGTCATTAGTGTTTATAAAACAAGTTTCCAGAGAAGCAAAATTACACACTGAGGAAATAATAAGCAGCAATGTAATCAGATGTAAGAAGGAGATCATTTCATTACCTGAACCAGGCTTCATTATTCACCACTTCCCTGGCAAGAGCTGATAAATGCAAGCTAATGAATCTTTGCACTCAGAGGAGCAGTCGGAGCTGCTGGCTCAGTGCTGCCACATGCAGAACAGGACCAGGGGTCCAACTGTCAGATGGAAGCTCAAGAAGGAAAAGATGAACTCATCCACTGCAGCACTGCAGTGAGAGGAGGGAGAGCTTTTAACTATGCCTGGCTTGGTCTTACAGAGTCACCTTGATCTGGGAATGTTGTGGTTACTGTCTGGCTCAGAGGAACAAACTGAGCATCCCATGAACAATGGAGGACACTGTGTGCACTGGTGATATGTGCAAAGACCAGAGCCAGATCTCTGGGAAAAATCCTTTCAGGACCAATAGTATCAGTCCTGGCAGTTCCTTCCCCATCCCAGTTTTTAAATATCATCCTCAGCCTGGTCATGATACAAGATATCTACAGAGACAGAGGCAACAGCATCGACACACAAAAAGCAGGACAGCAGGACCTTTGTCCACTTCTGTGGCACTGTCATTTCTTTAACACAGTTCCCTGTTGCCTACTGTAGCTATTCCTCCTTCTAAAAAGCAGAGAAACAGGAAATACACCATTCACTGCAGGTAATTATTTAAAAAACCACCCCGCCTCCCAAAAAAAAAATCTCATAACACAAACAAACAAAACAATCCTAAAGAAAATATCAGATAAGGGGAGCAAACCTCCTTAACATAAACGAGTTCTCAGAGTTTTGAAGACAATCTCTGCTTTTCCTATACTTTCTGCATGTCTCACCAACAATGTGGATCCCAAATTTCATATGAAGAAGGAGAACATTTGGCAAGGCTCCTCTGAAAGGCACTTAGACACTAACAGCCCACGTAAGATGAAAACCTGTTCAGAGAGGAACACGCATATCCTGACATTACAGGGAAATACTGCCCTCATCTGTCTTCCAGTGACAGGTTTTATTTTCCTGCCTGGTATGCCTAAGCCATTCCTCACTTCCAGGATGAAAAGGTGATTGTTGTTGTAACCAGTTCCAAAGTCCCTACCCAAACTCAGGTTATTAAGCAATGCTGTTGTTGGTAACTGGAATCAACGTGACCATGTTGCTGCAACAGAGTTTAAATGTAGAAATTCCTCTATTCTCCACGCTGAAAACAGTGTCTAGGCCCAAAAGAAGAAAATAGTTTGTAGATTCTGTATAAACCTAAAACCAAACAAAGAAAAAAGATAACCCTAATGCCAGGAGAACAGGAAAACTGAGAGGTAGCGCTGGGAGGCAGTAGGAGCAGAGCAACCCCTGTTCCTGGAGCCATTTACACGCTCATGCACCAGGCAGGATTTGGGCTCTGGATGTCTGCAGTCCAGACAGTTATAGAGAGCACAGAGAATGAGGTTGGGGTTTTGCCTCTTTCATCCACACTGGCAAAAATATCCGTCATACACACACACACACACACACACACACAGAGAGAGAGAGGAGGCACGTTTTAAGCACCATCAGTGGCCCTCAGGAAGGTGAAAGAAGGAGCAAGTGAACATACATTCATTCATATTTCATAACACGATAAGCTTTGATGTTGAAAAAATACATCTAGTAGACAAAGTATAGCACTAGCCAGTTCTGTAAGGGTTTGGGGAGCAGAAGGAACCTCTATTGAACATCCCTCAGTGAGACAATGCACCGGCCAGCTCACATCCTCAGAAACTGCTGTGGTTGGTGAAAGTGCAGGTCCCAGCACATATCTGGTAGCATTTCAGAGCTCCAGAGAAATACAGCTTTTAAAGCAGATGGAGGTGCTTCTCCAGCAATGCCTGTGCCTTTTAGTTCTTTTATTGAAGGTATGCCTGCTGAAACTCCAAGATAGGAGCTGGAAAGTCCAACTCTGCTAGTTCCCAGTTTACTGACATTTCTCCTTGCTTGTACCTTAACTCTCTTAACTCCCATTCCTTTTATTTTGCAAATCCCAGATTTAATCAAAGCTTGTCAGAATCATTTTGATCATGGGAACATTTTTAAGGGTTTTGTTGAATAATCAACCCTGAAATAAATTTTGTTTTTAATTACTACCTAGTTTCTTGGACGAAAATTTTCGAAACAGTCCTTCCAAACTGGTTGTCATGGAAACATCAATCCCAAATGATCAGGGCTGCCCAGCCTCAGACCCTCCAGCTGAACCAAGGATCCCTCCAGTGACTCACCCTCACAGTAGTTTTTCCCAGGTCACCATCTCCAGTCTGATTAATGTCTCAGCAATGAGTCTTTCACCACAGCCTTTTGCCTGACACTTTAATTTGATCTGTCATTTCACAGCCCCGAAGCTCTATCTCAACAGGTGGAAATGGCAGATTCCTCTCATTATTTTGGTCTTTATCAAACAACTGTTATTAATTCAGAGTAATCTACATATTTCTAGATTTCCCCATAAGCATTGTCCTGTCTCTGACCAACAGCTGCATTTCAGATCACTCTGTTATTCCTTGTCCCATTGCTGTTTGCCTTCCCAGTCTGTCCTGGACACATGATGTACGCTTGCTTCTTTGGGGTCTTACCTGGAGTTTCCTCTCCTGCTTTTGAACTACTTCAACAATACTCAGCAAAGTAAAACTAAGAACCAAAATTCCTGGTGGTCATTTGCTTGAGTTTAATCGTTCTGGCCACACAACACCTGGGGAAATTTCATCTGTCTTGATGCTGCTAGTATTTTACTAATGTCTGTGTGTGGCTACAAGCTGCCTTGCAGGCATCCAATTCAGATGGTAGTGGTGGAAATGAGCTCTCAGCTTGCTTGAAAACACCACAATTAATCTTTTAAAGGGAATTACCTTTCTTTACCTTGTTTCTATTAACACTGGAGGAAAACAATTATCCCTCCTGTGGAGTGGATCTGCCATCATTGGTGTTTGCTGCTGGTTTCACTCTGTGGAACTCAGGCTGCCCATAGCAAAGCCAGTCATGGTTTCCATGCTTTTTAAAATTACAGCTAAGGAACTCTGCCGAGAAGTTCTGCTTTCCTGATTGCTTGAAGGAAAATAATGAAAGTCTGGAACTCTGGAGATTGAGTCCAGGGAGATGAAGCTGTATCCAAATTCTGCTGAATGGGAATCTGTTTGTGCCCGGCCCAGGACACACAGAGAGAAAATTCAATGCATTTCTCTTGACAACAATCTTCATTTTCTTGTAAATGAGTTAAAGTTTGCAAATATAAATCTTATAACTTGAAGTTTACTCTCCAGGACAGTTGTATGAGATTAAACCACAGGTCCAGAGCAGGCCAGCATCCTGTCCCTGACACAAACCTGGATTAGGGAAGAGCACAAGACCCACAGAAGCATTACAGAACCCTTTGCATAACATTCTTGAAGTCTCCTGCACAAGGTGTAATATCTTGTTGAGAGCTGTTCTTTTCATTAGTTTTCCTAAATTATTTTGAAGCCATGCAACCGTTTAGTACCAACACATTTTGGGAAGGAGACCCAATGGACTGAGCATTGAGCAAAACATTCTTCCCACGACTTCAAAGCTAACACCTAGTTAAGTTCCCATCAGTTATCTGGTTCTAAAATTGCTAAAAACAGCAAATAGCCATCTGCCTTGGTTTTGGAGACAAATTTTAGGAGAAACTGCCTTGGGATCTTTTCCTCTAAAAGGGAAAAGGCTTCAATAACTCCCTTTTCTTCTGCCAATGAGCAAAATTGATAGCAATAGATGAAAGCGAAAAAACACTGAACTGTTTATTAATTAAAAATAAGGGGGGCAGGGTTTGCAAAGCACAGAAAAGGATTGAATAACGCTAGATAGGAACTCCTAGAAACTTACCCTCTACCCACAAAAAGCCTCCAGACCAGGAGAAGGAAAAAAAAAACCACCAAAAAATCCCCCCAGAAGTTTCTCACCTAAACTGGCAAATATTAATCCAGCAGAAGACAACAAGTAACAATCCATGAGCTGGGGAGAGAGATTGAACAGAGCCTGTGCCTGCCCCTGGGTCATCTTTAGATACCACAGACATTTCTGGGCATAAAGCAGATGATTAGGGAATAAAGGACCATCATAAAACCACTCCCAAAACTGAGACACCACCCCTTTCATCATGACTTGTTACTTCCAAGGATCGTCTCTGCTCTCCAGCTTTGATTTTTGCCAAGAAAAGTTCCGGTTCCTTTTATTTGCTTATTGAGCTCAGCCTATCCCAACCCTCAGGTCATCTTTTGGTGCTTTCTCTGCTGCACATCACATTCAGATGCACATGTACACTTCACCTCCATGCCGACCCCATGCTTCACTGAGATGCAGTTTTACTCTTTCATAATGGCTGAGTTGTCACACACTGATAAATTAGTTCAAGAAGTTTATCTCAAGCCTTCTCGAGATTATTTCAATGAGGAAGAAAACCTTTGATAGCAGCTGTGACTGCTATCAGTCAGCCTGACCTTCTGCAGCACAGTCCAGGTAATGCTCCCATTTCCCAGTCCATTTGTCATTCTGGAAGGCTTTAGTAGGGCAGTGTGATGAAAACAACTCCTAGAAGCGCGTAAGACAAGTCCAGAGCCGGAGCAGCCTCAAGTGAGCCCTGTGTGCAGCAGCAGGGGCTTCTTGCAGGGCAGTAGATGGTTGGTACGAGCCTTCAGCATCTCCTTTGCAAAAAGTTTCCTGAATCCTTCTGAAGCTCGTTTGTCCAATCTCCTTCCTCACCATCTCAGTGCTCTCACTCATCACTTCACTAACTGCCCTCTCCTCCCGCAGGTCTGTCCCTCCCCCAGGTGAGAACTGCTGTCAGTTCCAGTGGATGGAGCACCCTCCTGTTCCCAGCCTCTCCAGGCTACTGCCAGCACTCTCTTGTGGCTAAACCATGATCCAGCTGGAGCACAGGAAAAGGGTCACCTTCACCAGCTTCTAGTCCCACAGTCCTTTTTATTAATTCCCATTTAATTACTTTCCGTACTTTCTGAGCCCGCTCCAAAATCAGATTATTGCACTTCGTAAGACAAGACTTCCTGGAGGTTGAATCTTTCCAGTTCAAGTTCTCAAAGGCTTAGGATCATAGAAGCATTTGTGGTCACCAACTCCACACACAAAATTAAAAGTTTCCAGGTCCAAACCCATTAAAAACAGAAAATCACATTTTATTTGCCAGTTCCAATATCATTAAAAAGAGGAAAAAAATCAAATCACATTTTGTTTGCCATAAAGTATTGATTTGTCATAATCCCCCCCGACAAAACAAACAAAAACAAAACAAAACAAACAAAAAATAACATATAAAACATACACCAAGTCATGCAGCTTGGGCAAGAAAGCCACTATCCACATTCCTTCATGTCCAGAAAAAGTGACAAAGCCCTGAGAGGAAGTGACAGCTTGTTCTGCTGCTTTGTTCCCAAGGAACCAGTATCACAGTGAGAGAGATGTTCCTCAGCACACCAAATCTATTCATTCTCTACAAAGTCTTTTTTCCCCCTTTATCAGGATTCACTTGTATTACAAGTGAAGTCAGTTTCTCTTCACCAATCCCCTCCTGCCTATGTAGATGCTCAAGTCTGTGTTCCCAACTTCATAACTTTTCATTAATCTCATGATTTCAGCAAATTTTGGAACAACAGCACTACAAGGTAGTTGTAACCTTCACTTTAAGTAAAGTTCTGCTTCTTTTGGCCCTACCATAACACTGTTTGAATCTTTGAAAAAAGAACTTTGGGTCTCCTTTGGAAGGGAAAACCCAAATCTCAGTGAAAGAAGCAGAAAACAACCTGATAGGTAAAGCATTGATGAAAATAGGAGAGCAGGTAAACCAGAATTCAGTGGTTACTCTTTCATTCTGCAGAGCCTAATGCCAGAATATGGAAACATGAGGTTTTCGAGTTGATGACAGATGAGCACCGAGCATGGGGCATGACAGAGAAGATAGCTCTTTAGGGATCCCAAGGGGAATAAAGAGAAACAGAAAGCAGCCTGCTTTTCACCATGTTTAAGCCTTATTTCCTATAATGGCAATGTTTTGCCACTCAATATTTATATTTATTTAGACAACACACACACAGAGCATACTCAACATCAGGTTCTGAGCAGCCTCCCAGCACACCGAGCAAGGCTTAGACAGAGAATTCCTCCTGTTCCCTGAGCTCCAGTGCCAGCACACCCATTCCCCTCTGCTGGCTGCACACCCCTGGGGTGGCAGAGCACAGAAGGCAGCAGCTGCACCTGAGGACACAAACACACACACACACAAACACACATACAGAGCACCTTAGGGCTCCAGCTGGGGAGCACCAGAATGTTTTTACTCTCCTCACACCCATATCTGCAGTCCAGCTGGATACCAGTTGGATGGGGTTAAGCATGCCCAGTCCAGCAGCCTGGGAGCCTGCAATGCATTATCCCACCCTCTCAAACTACATATCTGGTGAGATATTCAGTGCCTAATTGATGTGTTCCTCCCCAAACACTAAAGCCCTTAAAATAAATAATATGACTTACTTTCATTTAGGGGCTGGATTTTAAAGGGCAGGGGTGTTGACTTGCCTTTTTTTTTTTTCCCCCTTTTTTTTTTGCATAGTCCCTTTCGAATATAAAAAGACAAAACCCACATATGTGCTAAAAAAGTCATCCAAACAGCCATTATACACATCATATACATTGCTCCTTGTATACAGCAGCAGACACAGTGGGAATCTCGTGCTCCCTTTTCTTCTTGGAATCCACAATGTGGCTGTATCGTTCTCCTCGGTGACATTCCAGGTAGGGGCCCCAGTTTGCTGCAGGCCGGCAGCAGCTGACAATTCGCTGCCAAACAAAACCAAGAGATTTCATGTCTTACTGTAGTCCAGGCTACTTTTAAAATTTGGTAAAATTATAGCTCTAGATGTGCATTGCAACTCAACAAATGGCAAATCACCAAAGTTGTTTAAAATCCTTCCAAATATCTTTGGGATCGGTTGGGTTCCAGACATTGAAGTCAAAGAACAGGGAAAGCTGTGACCAACACAACTGTTTGGGAAAGCTCACCAAGAGAACAATCTCAGATCTGTTGCTTACTTCTGTGAGGAGTGGGAGGCAGAACTCCAGAAAATTATATGGGGAGAGAAAGCAATAGAAATTCTTCAGAGAATTTAAAAGAGCTGGAATAGCAACAGAACTGATGAAAAATCTCTCTTGAATGCTGTGTGTGTGCACTCACAGAAAATTAGACTTTATCTTCTCATCAAAACATGGTAGGGTAGATGCAACTTTGATGCAACTACCAGAGATAATGTTTTGGTCTAAAAATCCAGTTGAAAAACATGTCAAAGAAGAAGATGTGCTGGAGAAGAAAGCACAGATGGTCCTGATAACACCAAAGAAGTTCAGATTTGAGGCAATGACAGTGGGGTTTTTTGCCCTTACCTGAACAAGGTTTCCTTCAGCTTTAAGTACTTTTACAATAGCAACAATGGGAATCCAGATGACGCAGAAGGTGATCATGCACCAGCCAACAGCAGTTCCCCAGTCTGGGTACGACACTGAGCCATAAGTGGGACGTGAAAATGTGATCAAAGACCAGATCAAAATAGCCTAGAAAAAATGGCAAAAACAATAAGGGAGAAAAGCAGGTTTCCAGCAATATTGAATTTGTACTGCTTCCAATTTGGCTTAATAACAAGAAGGGCTGTTTACAAGTTCTGCACTGTTCCATCTTGCTTTGAGTATGAGAACAGTTGTGCAGGATTTGATGTTCAGTCATCACCAAACAGCAAGACTGAAGGGCAGGACTGAAAAATGACAGTGAGATGCACTAAGTATATCTGTGTTTAAACATAATTTGATCTCTGGGCTCTCTTAAAATCTTATTTTGAATAATACATATGTTGCTGGCTGAGTCCAGTACCTGTCTCTATACGCTTTACACATTCCTGTGTTCCATTATTTACAGGAATAGAGGAAAGAATGATTAGAAATTGGCAAATATTGCTTCAGCAATTGGACAGTTTTAAGCAGTATTTTCAAAACTATAATCTGGACAGATCACAGGTAATGTGCTGGCCAGAGTGACTTGCCACTGCTCCTGGATTGGGGATGTTAATAAATTCTGTCACAGTAATATAATCCAACTATCTACACTCACAATTATAAGTACGGTGTAACAAAAACCACACATGCAATAGGACATTAAAAGGTTTCAGTTAGACAGGGGAACAGCAGAACATCTGACCCAAAAATGGGATTTCCCTCAAAAGGTTTTTAAACCAATCTCAGTCTGAAATTAAGATAATCCAGCTGCCAAGGCAGAGGATCTAGTTGCTCTATGCTAGACCTTGTGAGCGTAGATCCAGCTCACTAGCGACTGATGTCAAGCTCCAGCCTCTGCTGCAGAGGATCAAAGGAGAAGGGAATGTATCAGAAAGCAGAGACAGCCCATAGCTCACTTCACTGGCACAGCTATGCCCATCTTTATACAGAGCCTGAGCAGTCAGCCCTGAATCTTCACACAGAAACCTCTTCAATATTAAGTGACTGAGTTCTGTACCACTAACGCAATCCAGTCATGTGCACGCACCATTAACAGCACAGGAGTGATGAAAAACCAGCACAGCCTCCACCACATCCAGAACATGCAGCTCTTCTTTCCAATCATCATTTCAATGTCTTCAATGAACCTGTTTCCTCCTGTTGGAAGACAATCATGGGGCTCACTGTAAAGGAGGTACCTCCCTTGCAGGTGAGGTTACTCAAAAGTGATCCAATAAAGGCAATGATCAAGGACAGTTTCTCCAGTTCCGAGTTATTTATTAAAGTTTTTATGATTATATTGTTCAGACAGTAAACTTACTGATTTTGTTTTTATTCTTATATTGTTCAGACGTAAACTCATCAATTTTCTATTGCAGTAATCAGTATTTCATAACCCCGACACTGCTCAAGGCCAGGCTGGATGGGGCTTTGAAAAACCTGGTCTAATGGAAGGTGTCCCTGCTTATGTCAGGGGATTGGAACAGTGTGATCTTTCAAATCCCTCCCACCCCAAAACCACTGTGATACACACTGTTCCTGGGATTGCTTAGTTTACTTATGTATTTTCAATGCAAATAATTTACCGTAAATGTAGACGATGCCTATTATCTCCAGGACAGCTGAAATAAGGATTCCCCATCCAGCACAGAAGTGATCTATTAGGTTCACCCAGTAAATTCCTGCCTGCAGAACAAACATTAGACGTTAAAATTTGAGTAGTAACATACTTACACAAAATAAGATACATTTGTTCTAGACAATTTAACTAATCACAACTCTGAGTTTTTAAGCTCTCCAGATTAAGTACAGATTTGTGAATACTATTTTCTTCAAATCTCTCTATGTAACATTGAAAAGCACATCTAACACAATACTATAGATGCTAAGATCAAGATCTATGTATATGCAGAGCATATATAAACAGATGAGAGCAAGATTTAAATTTGGAGCTTACAGGAATAAAGTTGGTGCTGAAGTTTTTACGCTGAGCTACACCAATAGCTACACCAGTTATCAGTTCTGGGAGGCTTCTATCCTCCTACATGCATGACTTCTCCATGGGGCTAACCACAGCTTTAAACATCAGCATGCAACAGAGGATCACAGAGCAGGAAACCATCTCTGAAAAAACCATTTCACACTCTTGTGTCCTAAATCCCTTGCAAACTTCCCTGCCACCCTGTTTCATGACTTACATGTTTTACTTGACTCTACAACTGTCCACTCACCACAATCACATAAATCTGCATTTCTAGATGGAGTAATTGCAGTGAACCTTTATACCTTTAAAAGCAGTTGCCTCAAGAAACTGTACACAGTATGCTTTTCTGTATGTCTATTTATATACATACATACATGCAGGAGAAGTAACCATGCAATCTACAGATGCTCATGAGCTAATGGACTTTTATTACACGAATAAGCCATTCCTCAATTCCTGTCCTGTTTGGTTGTGAGTTTTGAAGAAAAAGATGCCATCAGCCTTTATTAGCAGTACTCACTGTGCTGTGGACATGCTGCATGCATGTACTTGTGATTTCACAAATAAATCCCTGAACTGAGGACTGATAAATCGGGCTGATAGTACAAAGGCTCTGTAAAGGCTTTCCATTTAAAAGCATGTCTCAGTTCAATAACCACACAAAACCTTAGGTTCTTCAAGCTTCCCCTGGGAATTGCTACTTGCATGTCCAGGCACACTATCAAAATTCAAGGGTCTTTAAGGCTGATCCACAAAGACAGGAACAGTTGAAAAGGGGACTTTGATTTGAGTTCATCACTTGCAGCACAACTAAATTCACCACCAAGAAAACTTAATTTCTTACCTGAGTAACACAGACAAGCCCAAGAAGAAAGAGCACTGCACACAGACCCAGGGTTATAGGCACCCTTAATTTTTTCATCACTTTGGGACTTATATCTTGAATGGTGGTTGTAAGTGTTTCTGCAAAGGAAGAAGTAGGGAGTCTGAGCAGCACAATTAAGAAAGGTAATGGCCATTTGAAAAGCCATGAGCCACTTCAAACTCACTCACCTATGCTGGCAAACTGGGAATCAAGACCCAAAAGCAGAAGCATGAAGAAAAACAAAAAGGACCACAGAGGAGAAACTGGTAACTTGGAGAGAGCCTCTGGGTAGGCTACAAAGGCCAGGTCAAACCCTGGAAAGTGGTGGAAAGAAGGATGTTATTGTCATGCCTCAGACAATGCAAGTCCCACTACCAACATTGTGACCATCAGCCTACCTGAGTCCACAACCTCTGAGACAGGTCTCTTGGACACAAATGCCATATGTCCCAGGATGGAGAATATTGCAAACCCAGCAAATACGCTGGTGACACAGTTGGTCACACAAACTAGAATGGCATCTGAGTAGCAGTTGTTGTGGAACTTGTTGTATGAAGACAAAGCAACAAGCCCACCCCATGCCACGGACAGGGAGTAAAATATCTGAGTGGCTGCATCTTTCCAAACCTACCAAAAAAAAAAAAACAACTGAGAATTACTTATCATAAACATTTTAAATCTATTGAAGCTCAAGGGTATTTTTTTTCATTCAGACTGTATATCTAATTCTATTTCATGTGAATTTTAGGCAGGATAGGATATAGCACACTGGTGACCTTGCAGTCCCAATCACAAACAGGATCTCCATGATCTCCAAAGGTTATAGAGAATACTTAAATCTTTAAAAAGTCTCGAAGGTCATATTGCTGAATACTTAAATCTTATTGGGCTAACCCTGAAGAAGAGATCCAATTTGTTCACATAGGTGGGTTGTTGAGATACGAATCTTTGCACAGAGCCAACAAATAAGGACAACCAGGACTGGCTACAGGAGTGAGAATTTCCATGTACCCACCCACTTGTGTGAGTCAGACACATCATTGCCCAGAGAAACCACATCTGCCTCTGATGCAGCCCCTCAGCTAGTGCCAAGCACTCACGGAAGTATTAGAAATAAATACCACACTTCACCCTTGATTTTGATAAAACTGCAATAATATTGACATAAGCCAGAACAAAAAAAGTCCTGGCTTTCTTTGCATGAGGTGCCCTTCCTGGTCCATCTAATTACCCAAGTTAATTTCCCAGACAAGGCACAGCCCGAATTTCAAACTCAGGGATCCCTTCCCTTATGACAAAGTCCCTTAAAATTATCAGCAAGAACTTTCTCAGCAGGTCTTGCTAAGATGAAACTCCAGCATGATCCCCAAGAGCTGTTTAGAGGCAATAGTACAGTTGTCATCACCTGTGTGGCAGGGAGAGGGAAGAGCACGACTGCCTTTCAGTCAGAGCAGCTGAAATAAGGGCTTAGACTTTCTACACAACCAGCTGCTGATACAAAATACAGAGCAGGACCTGAAGCACCTGACTGGGGGAAAAAAAAAGAAGCAAGCCCACATAACGAGGGAAGTGCGTCACACTTCTGGGGCTGACACTACCTCTCACCTCTGCCTCCATCAGCTTAGTGATGTTGGACTGACTCCCAATGTAGTATTCAATGCCATCCAAAGCACCTTCCAGGGTGGCACCTCGCACCAACAGGATGAGCAGGATGACGTACGGGAAGAGTGCAGTGAAGTAGACAACCTGCAGAAAGAGAGGTGTGATGGGATCCACAGACCTCCATGCAGGAGGACTGGACAGACTTCAGGTCTGCTGGTACAAAAGAAAAACAGGTAGCCAGGGAAGTGAACACATGCCAACCACTAAACCATCTGGCTTAGCCAGTTCTGGAGCTGCATTCCAGCAGAAGCAGAAGGCTCAAGCCACACATCCACATTTCAGATTGCACTTGACCAGTTTCAGAAATGCATTTTTCTGACATGATTTACTGCTGCAGCAAGGTCTGGAGAAGTACCCCAGACATCTCTTGCTAAGTAGTGCTTCTAGCAAGTGCAAACTGAAAGCCAGGAAAAACTAGATGACCAGGGTGGAATTATCTCCTGATGAGGTCCCTGCTATTCCCCACCACCAAAAAAAAAAAAAAAAAAAAAAAAAAAAAGCTAGTGTTCTGGAAGCTTTCTTTACAGGAACAAGGACATTTAGGTTCTCTCAGACACAGATCTGTTGTGTTATTGTTTAATCATTGAACACAATGGGACCATGGCCAGCCGTAGAGTTATGGTCACACAGGCTACATTCAACAGTACTCAGGTTTCACGAGTCTTAGTTTCAGTGTTCTGCAGACAGGTAATTTACCCAGTACTGCTGGTTCCACCAAGCCAGAGCATTGCACCATCATGTGGTGAGTCTGACATTTCTGAAGACCTCCTTCACACTTGCCTAGAATGAACAATTCTCTCTGCTTTTCATCTGTCTTGTTCCTGCCCAGCTAGATTCTTCCTAGTCTCAACTTCCTCTCCAAAGAGGATTGCCTTTGTGCCAGAAAAGAAGTGACAACAGGAAGAGCCAACTGCCAGGACCCCAAAGAACATGAGTTTAAGAGGAGCCATGCAGCCAAATAACTGAGGCTGGGAAAGCACAGATACTCCACCCCAAAGCACTGAAAGAAGGGCAGAAAGCTCCAAATAGAAAGCAAAACAGGAGGAGACATCACACTGAGGCAAGGAAAGCAGGCAGCAAGGAATCAAAGAAAGGCACAATGGCAGAAGGAAAAAGGGAAAAAAATCTATGCAGAAAAGGTGAACAAAAGAACAAAGGTAACAGAGGCTGAAGAAGTAAATGATGGAGATGTAACATAAAGGTGAGAAAAGAGCACGAGGAGGTAGGAACAAAACCAAGAAAAGGGTCTCATGTGATGAAGGATGAAATTCAGACTGCCTGAAGTCAGCCTAGCCCAAGAAGAACTCCTGACAGAACTGCTGCTGCAGCTTGTGGAAATCGAAGCTCAGCAGAGGCAGTTTCTGAAAACAAGCATCTAAGTACCATGTCCCTAAAAATAATTTCAGCTCTTGGGAACAAACAATATTTCACAATGTGGCAGGAACCTGCGCACACACATCTGTTCACAGGACCCGACCTGTATTGTCCAAACATCTCAACCAGACTGGAAGTGCCAAATAATCACCGGGTGTTCCCAGGGCGTGTGCCCATGTGTGCCATCACATAGCCCAGGCAACTGCTCAAACTCAGCTGGAACCACTGGCATGACAGCAAGATCCCAAAATACAGGGCAGCCTGCTGGAGTTGAGTCCAGGTGTTAAGTAATGGCTGTGTAATCAACAACACCTTACTCATATTTATGTAACAGTTATGCAGCCCAGGAGCAGGAGGGAAGCCAAATGCTGAGCCCAGCAGAGGGGGAGTGTTAGGACTGCCTCGTGCTAAACTTCCCTGGGTCCAGCTGACATTGAAAGGGCAGAATCAGGCCAAAAGCCATGTCCTTGCTCTTCCTAACATACCTTTCCAGAAGATTTTATTCCTTTAAACAGGGCAGCTGCAACAATTATCCAGGACAGGAGGAGGCAGAGAGCCAGGTACCAGACGATCCTGCCGGTCTCGTCCAGCCCACTCGAGCGCTGCAGAGCCACTTTGCTGAAAGCACACGATGCTCTGGTGAGGAGGAGCAGCACACATACCACACACACCTCTCCTCTTCAGCTATTCCCAGGAAAAAGTGAGCTGGTGTGTGCAGCTATGATGAGACTCTGCAGCCTCTTTTAAGAGTGTGCAGTTAGAATTGCACGATTGGCGTTGAGAAACTGCACATTTAACTGCATTTTCCCCTCTTTTTGAAGCCTACCAGCTCTCATCTCTCCAGACAGCTCCTGTAAGGCCCACCTAAGATATTCTGTGTTGATCATGAAATTCTGACAGGAAGAGAAGAGCCCATAAGAATCAGTTTCCAGGAACCCAGGGAACATGAGGCAAATTGAGACCATGGGGCTATAAAGAAATGGCAATTTCACAACAGGCCCAGATTCAGAACAAGATGAATATCTTTTACACAGTAACTCCTGAGAAAAATAAAAGTATATGCTATATGTAAAGATGCCAAGTAATGCCTACCAGGACTCCAGGTAAGAAGACTTCTTTAAATTGGAGTATTTTTCAATTGGTTAAAACTTGACCTACTTTATTCTCTTTTTCTATACAGAATTTCTCTTCTAGAGGCTAAACTTATCAATTAAATTTTAAGTCCCCTCTCTAGTGATTTGCATGCCCAAATCCCTTGACTAGATTTTTTTCTGGAATGCAAGATAAGACAAAAATAAAAGATACATCCAAAACCACAACGAATAAAAAGCTATTTTCAGTAATTTCTTTAAAGTATTTACTTACTTCCAGTATTGCTCACTGGGAAATTGCACTGGTTTGTAGTTTATGGTGCCATTTAGACACGTGAGATTGTGGCTCCTGATGACTGAGAAGTTTGCATGAACAATTTCCCCACCCAAGGTTACGTTGCAGTCACTTACTGAAATCAAGAAAAAGGAATCATTAACACTGGGATGATTATTATTAAAAAAAAAAAAAAATCAGACTGATACAATCTGAATGTGTTTCCTAAGCAATTACAGCTTCAGTTTGCCTGCTAACAATATTTAGAAACAAACCTGAAATGTCATTTGCAGCTGTGACTTCACTACTCGACTGTAAATCTAAACACCAAGAATCTGTTTTACTTATCCTCAAGAATACTCATAAAAATCAGAACCGAGCATAGTTAAAATTGTAGCCGTGGTTACTCTACGAAAACCTTTGTCCCAAACCCAGGTGACACATGGATCATCTGGTACTCATCTTATTGTGGCAGAGGGCTTATTAGAGCACTTTAAATATTTCCCTTGGAGCAGGGTTAGAGGAATGGAAACCAGGATTGGGAATTTTTTGCCAGAACATACAATAAAAAACGCTTTATCTGCACATGTATCGGCATTTACTGGAAATTCTTGTTGAAGTATATTTCAGGACAGCTTTTTCAGTTCCGTTTTGTGTTCCCCCAAAACTTAAAAATTACGTGCCGAAATATTTTTTGTTCTGCCAATAAATAATCATCAACTTTTTGTTACATAAAGCATCATAGAAGAGATTTTCAGATACATGGTTGAGTTATATTTACATTAATACGGTAAACAATGTAATCCATCCTGACCTGTCCTTGTTATTTTAATAATCACTGGTTACCTGGCAAGACATTTCCAGCTGCTAACTGGTAATTACCTCACCAACTTCACCTTTTGCCTTAAACTGGTCTGGAAACTGGTGAGATAACAAGTGTTTGGCCCCACATCTGCTGCCAAACACAGGAACAATAGTGCAGAGATACATTCTAAAGAGTTAATGAAGTGTGAAACCACTGCCTCAGCGGTGCTCAGGATTACCATTGCCACAGGGGAGGCAAGGGGTAACAAAAAAAGCCTCGATGAAGTAGTTTGGCTCATGGAAGGAAGGTAATTTTTGCCATGAAGCCTGATGAAATGGGAATGCAGTATTTCCAGGGATTGTATGAAGTGGAGAAAAGCTGAGGTTTTAAAAAAGATCCAGCTGAGTTCTTTGCAGATTTCCCAAGCACCCAGAAGTGGTGGCAGGGTAAGCATCACTCCTCTGTGCTCAGATGCAAAACTCCAGGAAGGACTTTTGAAGACATGGGTAGCTGTCCTGCTCCTATACTTTCATCCCGTAAAAACAGTCCAATTACCAAAACCAATAATATTAATCTCCATCTGGTAAGTATCATACCTGTTCGTGTCTTGCTGCAGAATTCATCTGCCCAGGAAAAGCAATCTGACCATGGCAGCACTTTTTGAAATGAGGCAAATAAGTAGTAAAGTGCATAAGCAATGATAACGTTGTAGTAGATAGTCACAAATGCTGAGATGATGACCATTGTGATGCCCACTCCTAGGAAAGAGAAAGACACAATGTCTCAACCACCCCAAACTCAGGTTGCAAAAAACCCCCACCAAAACAAATAGCCTTCACTTGACTTTTCAAAGGCTACTTGGGAAGAACTTGAAGCCGGTTTTTGTTTTAAAATACTTTTAACTGCAAAAAAAACAGCGAAATTTTATCCATTAAATGATGGAGATGATCCAAAGTGACACTCTCAAACATGGTTTTGAAACAGAGTTTGGATCAGGCCCATAGAACAATTGGACTATTTGCAAAGTCTGAAGGAGAAATTCAGTATTTTGTTCTCTCCCTATTGAGACGGAAACTTAGCAAAATAAAACAAACTGTACTAGGACTGCCCAAGCCACTTTAAAGTGAATGCTTTAAACTACAGCAAATCTTGGCAATATTACTGTTCTCCCCCTTTTTAAAATGAGTTTTGTTCTGTGAGTTTGGAAAGCCTGACAAACTGTACTAATCATCTTAGAAATTATAAGTTTGTCTTCACAGACACATAAATGATATGCTGTGTTGAAAAAACTTTTGTTTTGAAGTTTTTATTTGTTTCTTTGTTTTAAAGATAAACACACTGCTTTCATGAAGTTCTGTTCTTGTGCTGCAGAACAGAGACAAGCAAAAAGAGTAAATGTTGGGGCAACCAATTTCTGTAGGAGACAAGCAAATTCTTGTTGCATCAGAAGGAAACTTCCTTGTTCCTACATTAACTCCTAAGACAAACAAAACCATTGCATAGCCCTTTATACCCATGGTACAGGGCTGGGATGGACAGGTGTGAGTAAAGCACACGGTTAATTGTTTCCAAACAAATCTCACTATGAACTACAAACCCTCATGGAGACAAGCTATCGCTACAGTGTGCAGCGATTTCTCTTATCATAAGAGGAACCTCACTTTACAAAGCCAGAGCCCTGTTTTATCACACCAGCAGATGAGTCCCAAGGCAGCTGCTGGATGATTGTGCACAATATTGCACAGAGCACCCAGACCTGTGTGCCTGTGTCCGCACTGGCAGCCAAATACAGAATTAATCCATCCAACACGCAATTCCCTTGCAAGCCACACTGGATGTGAAGCCTAAATAAACAGTGATAAAGTCAACTTCTAAAATTTATTTTCAACGTGTTGCACACAGTACAGCAATTGTTTTACTGAGGTTTTCCCTCACACAGCAAAAAAGGAGAAAGGGGGTAGTGTACTGCTTAATACTGGAAGAATCATTGATAAAACCTTGCATAACCAAGCACCTTTTTGGGGAAATCTTTACTCAACATCTGTTTATTAACTGAATAATGAGGAAGTATGTACCTGGGAACATAACACTGACCCTGTAACATTGGGAATAGTTGCTACATGGATATTAGCATCTCAGAA
Organism: Turdus rufiventris; assembly: GCA_013186435.1. Lineage (NCBI taxonomy): Eukaryota > Metazoa > Chordata > Aves > Passeriformes > Turdidae > Turdus > Turdus rufiventris. Next base: position 2,053,621 of record PYHW01010766.1, on the reverse strand, counting down.
TTGGTAACTTCATGAAGAAATCATTAATTCACAACAGTGTATTACCGGAATTAAAAAGATGTCAGAAAAGATAACAAAACCAACCTTGAAACAATGGTAGTATTCTCCAGACAGAAACTGGCCCTAGACTGGCAAATTGCCCAAGGGAACATTCCATGAAAAATAAGGGTAAGCCAGCTAATGCTAACATCAGGGTATATGGGATTAGAAAAGCACCTGAGAAAAGGAGATAAAAAAATGGGGGGGAAAGCACAGTTAGACACACAGAGAAAACAATGCATCTTTCAGCATTTACCACAGTTTTATCACATTTTATACTCCTCCTTTCCCCCCTGCTCAAATACCCCACTGTAGGGGCTTTTTTTCAAAATAGAGAGATTTGTTTCTAAGTCCTGTTTTCTGTAAGACTAAATAGCACCTGCAGTGAAGAGATACAGACTGTCAGAAGTGCTGATATAAAAAAATGGCTTCTCTTATAGAGAGTAAATTAATTTTACAAAAACTATTGAAGTTGTGCTCTAATACAAGCAGGAACACTGCTCAGCTGTAGGCACCACCTTATCCACTTTCTATTTAATCTTTCAGCTTTTAATTTAAAGAGGAACAGAACCATTCTTGTGTGTATTTAGCTGTGTTTTGCAATTGCCCTGTTAAGTAGCTACTGGACATCAAAGCATGAAGATTATTTTCTATGGTTGGCTGATTCCTGTGTCAAACAACGTCTCAGGATGGCTCTTGTTCAAGTCCATTTAAAAGTGCATGTTAACCTGATATCAGTGAGCACCCTGTTCTAAGAAAGGGACTGGCACTTCTTTGTGCTCAGAAGACAGGGAAAGCGAGAGCACAAGTTTCATAAACACAATACGATAGCCCTGCAGGAATCTGGCCTCATCACTCGCAGTGAATTTTAAAGCAATCAAGGACCCAGTTCTGCAAGGAACTGCAAATACCTGATGTAATTTCAGGAAGCAAACTGTCCCAGAGAATTAACTGGATTACTCCTGTGTTTTGAAACAAGGATGTAACAGTTGTCTTTACCATGCCAATCATGGGCAAGGGGCACAGAAAAGGATGCAAGCAGCAGCACAAATATGCTTTAAATGCAAAGTCTCTGCTGCAGCAGATAAGAAAAAACATCTAGTCCAAGGGCTGACATCACAACTTATTTTGTTTTCACAATTTTCTTCAACAAAACTGCAAGTAATGCAAACCAGCCAAGCTCACTCCAATAAGAATTCTGTACTGAGAATGCCTCCTTATGCTCTCTGTGCAGCTGTGTGGACTGTATTGCAGTCCAGAATTTGACTTCAATGACTGTTAGGCAGAGCAAATACAAGTAAGTTCTCTGCAGTTACTATTTATGAGCTCTTTAATTACCAGTGGTAGCCTGACAAGTAGATAAAGCTCTGGAATACAAGCCAAGGAAGCCAATGCCTCTGCTTGGCTTTGCCACTAGTTCATTGTGTAAGCAGGTAGAGGCTCTCTCTGTCTCACACTTCCCAAGTGTCTAATCTGGGTAATTACTAAACTGGGATAATTATTCCAGCTTAGATTGTTTGCATAGAAAAACAAAGGCGCTGAGGGGATTCAACTGTTCTCTATAAACATACCAGGTGTGGTATATAACATAAACTTACCAGGAGGTAAGCACTGGGCTGGGAGAATAGCTATTTAGACAAGTAGAGGATATTGGCACATGGACAAAAAGGCACATGCTGGTTGCAAGCAAATAAGAAGAGTTCAGGAATTCTCAGGTAGAAATTTGCAATTCAAACCGAATACTATTTCCCTTCTCAGCTGGTACCCAAAAAGCACACAGATGCCTCTTACTCCCTCTCCCATGAGCGGGCTCTATCCCAGCTCCACATCCAGCTTTGACAGAACATGCCCAATCTCAGAGCTGGCCATTGGAGCTGGCCCTCCTCTCTCCTGGGGACAGCCAGGTGTGCCCACCCGACCCTGCCACGCCGCACAGGTACCTCCTCCATTCTGGTAGGTGAGGTAGGGAAAGCGCCAGACGTTGCCCAGGCCCACGGCATAGCCCACCATGGACAGCAGGTAATCGCCTTTACTAGACCAGTTTCCACGCTCTGTGTTCTCATCGCTGTCACTGGAGTGGGCATCTTTTTCAGTTGTCAAGCTGAAGTCCTTGGAAGGGAAGAGGGAAGGCTTGCGATCACCCACCAGGCAAGAAAGTCAATCACACCCTCATTTCACTGTCCAGAGACATACCTTGAGAAGGCTGGGGAGCTGGAGGCTCCATGGGAGCCATTGGAGGGTGGGCACAGCCAGCTGTGCTGCTAGTCCAGCTGATCCCTGGCAGGACAGCACAGACCTGCGAGAGCGGGTCCCACCAGCGTCCAAACACCTCCACAGACAGTTTTAGTCCTTTGTGCTGTCAGCTCCTGAGGGCATCTCCAGGATCCTCCTATTCTTTCCCTGCACATACCCAGATACCCCCAATACTTGTTCAGATGTCCACATCAGCACGTACCTGCACACCCACTTTAAGAAACACCTGTCCTAGTGCCTTTCACACACAGCCAGGTGCTCATCTCACTTTACCTTCCACTACCTGTTCAGATCTCACCTGCCCAGACAACTTCATACCTGCCCACATCCGCCGTACCCACACCCTGCTTGCCCGAGTGCTTGGGCACCTCCACAGCCCACCTGCCCAGGTGCACAGCACCTGCACTCCGGTCAGCCTCACCTTCTTCTTCCCGCAGGACAGGAAGCCGGGCAGGCTGAGCATCCCCATGAGTGCCGCCGCCGCCGCTGCTGTGCTGTGCCCGCCCGCCGCCGCCCGGCCCTTTATGGGAGCGGAGCGGAGCCGCCCGCCCCTCGCTGCCCGGCGGAGCCGCGGCCCCTGCGCTGCCCCACGGCCCGGGCGGGGCCCTCCCGCCCCGGGGCAGCCCCTACTGCCGTGCCCACTTCCTCGGGAGCAGCCCTGCCCGGCTACCTGCCCACTTCCCCTCCTCAACACCGCCCCCGACCCACTAACCCCGCCGCCAGCCTGCCTGGGCTCGCAGCTCTCCAGCTCTCCTTGCAGCCCTGCTGGCCCCCCACCTCCTTCTCTTCCAGCATGTCCCCCCACTCCTTCCCCTCTCCCTCCTCTTCCTCTCTACCCGCACGCTCTCCTCCTTGTCCTCCACCTCCAGGCTGCCCGCTCCCCATCAAGCACTGACCCTCACCTGAGCTGCCCCCGCCGCTCCTGTGCCTCCCCAGTGTCTGCCTCAGCCACGTTCCCTGCCCGACACCCTGCTCCACCCCTACCTGCTCCACGCTGCGCTCCTGCCTCAGGAGACGCCGGGAAGGAAAGGACACTAGAGGGTTAAACAGCATGAAAATTTCTGCTTCTGCACGCACCTTTCAAGTACAGGCACGGAAAGGGCAGGTCATAAAAGTCAAGTCATCTCCAGAGGAGGAATTTGAACAGAAGGGCTTAAGGATTCTCCCAAAGCTTCAACCACCAAGGTGGCTGTGACATTTCACCCTTAAGGGGAAGGGATGTCACAGTGCCCTTCCCCAGGCATTCCATAAGGTCACACAGGAGGACACTGGTCAAAGCACACTCTGTGTACGGACATAAGGAGACACAGATTGATTGACTGGTCACATAATTACTCTCCCATATTTATAAATGGTCTTTTCAATGGCTCTTTCAGATCCACACCTTGACAAACACCCTTTTCTGTCCAAATTTCATTTAGCAAAGTGCTGCCCAGCCTGCCTCAATCTAGCCACAGCTAAGAGGTACAGTACCTCTCAGTTGGTACAGGGACTCCTTAGAGTATCAACTGAGTACCAGCCAAGTACCGTAGAGGGACAGGTACTCCTCCAGGAGTGTGTGGGAGCATCTGAAAGGTGAGAAGGTAAAATAAGATTGTGTTTTATCACCCTGTGCAGCAGATTCTCAAGGAAACTTCTATTTTAGATACTAGAAAAATGCCAGAATAATCTTATCTTGGGAACAAAAAGCCAGTACAGGTGTAGTGTCCTCACAGGATGCAGGCTTTGGGAGAAAATAATAAATAAAAATTAAAGAAAATACTCCTTTACAGGCTGCCTGCAAATTCCGAATTAAAGTGGCCAAGCTGCGATACCAAGCACTTCAGGTTGGCTCTCTATGGAACAATACAAAACTCACTCAGACCAAGGACACACTGAGAAATTAGTCCTTATTCTTCCATCCATCTGAACTGTATGTAAACTAAAGGAGCCTTATTGAATCACATTGAATACGCAGAAGTTTCATTTGAAATGCATTTTCTGTATCTGAAGGAGAAAAGTAAAAATCACAGCACGGGGATAAATGCAGGGGTGAGCAGTGGAGAGATGAGGATCTCCAGAGGGGATCCTCCTGAAGCAGGGCTGTGTTTCTCCTGTTAGCTGAGCAGCTCCCCTTGCATTCACAAGGGGCTGATCCATCAGCTTGATCCCTGAAGGCTGGTTCCTCACAGCTGGGGTAGCACCCAGCAGCCTAGCACCATGCCAGCCAGTCCCTCCTGGAATGCCTCAGCTAGGAATACAGAATTATCAGCCAGCACACCAGTTTGGCTCTACCATAGATGAGATATCCCATCTCCTTACGAGCAGCCTGACGTCATCTTTCTTATTTGGAAAGCACCCCTGGATTACTATCAATTCCACTTACTGAATCTTCTTCCATGGGAAGAAAAATTAATTTAAAAATAAATTAATTATAATCTTAACAGCAAACAGTGCTGACATTTCCGAGCAGCAGTGAGATACCCATGTTTTCCATTTGGTTGCACCAGTGCTATTATCAGATGTTGGGTATTGCCCTTAGCTAACACAAACAGCTCTGGTGATACAGCAGATCATGTTTGATGTGCTTATTTAAGAATACGATGCGTAAATTCTGTTCTTAACCTCTATCTTCTGTGATAGCCATACTTACTAATATTGGCACCTGGCACACACATCCAAAACTGATTCAGCAGACAAAGTTGGGGCTCATTTACCTCTCCCCTTCCCAAGTGGTATGAGCTAAAGACCAGAAAACCCACTTTGCAAATCACTTTAGAACACACTAAATCCTGGCAGGCCAACACACACAGACCAACCAACAACAGAAAAAAAAAAAAAAACCAAACATGTTGGCTTTCAGGATCTTAGGAAGATGACTTAAACCATTTAAATGTCTATCAACAGCATGTAATTACTCTCATTCAGAACTCAACAGGTATGTTACACTCTTTAAAGGAGAGGTTCAGAAAGAAGGGACTGCTATAAACTGACAGGTGAAGCAATGCAGAAAACTTAGAATGCTGGCTGTTGCAGCTGCAAGAATTGCCCTCTCCTTTACAGCTGAACAGAATCAAGCCCTACAGTTCACATTTAAATTAATGCTTTCTGCCTAAGAAAGCATCAACCTCAATTTAAAGACAAAGTGAGAAAAAGTGAGACAATTTCCTTGGTGTTGAACTGATCTACAGGCAACTTAGACCGACCCTTTACCACTAACTAAAAAATATATATATCAATCATTGGTCTAGTAATCCATGAAAGCAAGGCAGCATTCTCCATCTGGTGAGAGATGTCTTATTTCAGTGTGAGCCTGCTGTAAGCAAGGTGGAAGTGTATCTACAAGGAGGCAGGTCAAGACGTGGCCCTTCTGCTTAGAAGACAGCATGGAGAGGCAATGATGGTGTTGTCAAGGATAAATTACAAAGGCAATGGTTTCTAAAATGGCCATCTGTGGCTTTAGAGAGGTTCCTGTGGAAGCAGATAGGGTTTATAGCAAAACACAGTGTGGGAATTGCCTGCTGAAGAGGCCTCGTGCCAATACTGGCTTGCCTGTTTCTAATGAACCCCATCCAACAGTTTGTGCAATCCAGGCTTCCAACTCTGCCAATCCCTTCAGGGTGATGAGGTTTTGCTCATGGGAAAAGGAGTTGGCATTTTATAAATCCTTCCTGGATCTGTTTTTCTTTATCAGTTTTTGCTTTTCTCCATAACTGGGATGTTCATTGTTGCTGCTCAACAGGCCACCAGGACACATCTACTCCATATGGATCTCTAACAACAAATTTGTTTTCATCAAATGGAAATCCTGAAAAAAATTGAAAGGGAACATCAAAAGTTTTCAGTAATGTGTGATGAGTTTGGTTCACTAACATGATAGTAAATAATAGACACTGTTATGAATTATGTAATGATATTTGACCTGTGTTGACAAAATCTCAATGAGGTGCTTAAGCCAATTTTCCTCCAACTTTGGGACTTCTGAATTCATCTCGAAGGCAATCTCAGAGGTGAGAAATGCAGCAAGGTCACTCGTACTTGCCTCTATGGACAATGTTCTATCATAACCCAAAAGAAACACTGTCACTCATTTATCTCCTCACGGTGTAACAGTTGCAAAAATGCTGTAAATACAAAATGTTTCAGCCTTCGAAGTCATGCTCATAGGATGGGTGGAGACTTGAAACTACATGAAAGCAAATTTGCCTTCAGGCCCTTTCAGCAGGTTGCAGCCTGCAAAGTGTTAACATTATATGCAGTAATCAAGTTAGTGATGGGGAAGTTTTACATATGCATGTAGGAAGAACTTATAAGGCAGAAATAAATTAAAATACACCAATAAAACGGAAAGGTTCTGCAGAGCTGCTCTTCTACTACAATAAGCCTTGAAGGTTTTGTTATTCCAGCTGCTCAAGAGGAAACCACAGGTCACCATCCACAAAATTAATCAAGGCATTTTCATGACTCTTGGCAAGATTGACAGTTCTGCATCTATGGTACAATAATCTCCACTGCAGTTGATTTTATTCAAGACTTGGAATGTGCTCCTTAATCACTTCACTCTCTACCAAAACTCCAGGATAGTCTTTCTTGTAGCACTGTCTCTCTCCAGCCCCTGAGAGCTCATCAATCTGTCAGAGATTACTGAAGTTGCCATACAGGAAAATATGGTGTTCTGAAATACAAGCTCCACATAGAATAAGGAGAAAAGCAACCAAGAAAGGACTAAATGTTGATAAACACTGTAGATGTTCAAATCACAAATCATCTGAAAATCTCTGCTGAAATCCAGCCTTGCATTACAGTTATCAAAGCACAGCAAACAACAGCATTTGTGGCCCAGGGCTCCTAATTCCCCCAGTTCTGCTTCCACTTTTGGTCCAGAGCATCTCAGTTTTCCGTGAATCATTGCAGCCTTGTGCCAAACAAACATCCAAGCCTTTCCAAGATGCATCAGGCAGGTGTCACTCTACCTGCCCCCTCCCTGACCATCCTAGAGGCAGCTTCCAAACACGTTCAACTTGTCTTTGAGCAACTGAAGTGCTCTGTAAACACAAAACCTGGGGTATCACATGAGGGAAGACGTAACAACAGATACAACAAGGAAAAGGGAAGAGATAAAGTATGGGAAAATGAAAAACTGGGAGCATGCAATTATCAAAACTTAATGATCAGGGAGCACATAGGTGTCAGAGTATAATGACTTTCCTATTAGGAAATATTTTAGAGGTGGGGCCAGTAGAAACTAAGGAGTCATTTTTAATTGAGTAAAATAAAACCTGGGAGTGAGTACAGTAGTCATTTTCAAATATGTTGTACTGAGTTCATCAATCTCAGTAACAGTTTCATTTTTAAATTCTTCCCCAAGTGTCAATATTGCTGGAGTTCAGCACGGCCAAGAGATGCTGGTAGGTAGTTTTTCTTCCCCAACCCCCCAGTTCTATACTTTCTTGCTATTTGCTAAAAAAAAAAAAAAAAGCTTTTCACAGAAGATAACATAAATGCATATTCTTGAGAAGCTTTTGACTAACAGAAAGGCTTTGAAATACAGGTATTGGCTATCACATAGCAAAAAGAAGACCTTTCAGCTCAGTCCTTTCCTTGAGGTAATTTTACATATTGACATGCAGTCTTGCTATGTGATAGCCAAGAGAATTATCTTTGTGATTGTCCTCCTTCACAAAAGGACAAAAGCCAGGTTGTTAGCCCTGCCTGATATCTTTGGAATGGAAATACCTCCATCAACACTTTCGTCCGTGTGATACCTGTTCCTGCAGGTTGGCAATTACTCTCAGAAAGAGCTCATCCAAGGCAGTGGGGCTTCTCAGGTAAGAAAATACAACCTCACATCGAGTAGTAACACATAAAGTCACCTGTTGCAATAACACAATTCCGAGTCCAAAACGAAAAAGCAAGATTTGCAGGGACAGTAAAACAAATTTCTTAGCTGAGCATTTTCCCAATTTGGAAAAAAAAA
>PYHW01010766.1:2029986-2045222 GCA_013186435.1 Turdus rufiventris | reverse complement strand
AAAAAAAAAAAAAAAGAAAAAAGAAAAAAAAAGGCATTTAAAAGGGTTTAAATAGCAGAGGTATTAATATTATTCTTTCTGGTATCTGGACTTCCTACAACTCTTTTCATAATTTATTCTTACAAATCCTTTCTAAAAAAAATTGGTGTTTTTACCTTGTTTCAAGGATGGTTGCAGAGGCAGGGCTCAAGTATTTAATGTAGCACAAGTTTAGCAGACAACATGTGGACTGCAGTGGTCACGAGCATTAGACCCCACAATTTCTTCAGCTTCACCCCAGAACCTCCTCCCCTCTAAAATCAGGGGGTGTCTTTGTATTCCCCTTATGCAGGGAAGAAAGATGACCACCCCAAAAGAATCCACTGCTGACTGGGTAAAAAAACTTTAACAAGAAACAGCAGAAGTTGTTTTACTACCCACAACACTCACCCTGGTTGCCACAAACCTGGTCACTCCCTTGACATTCCTCTCCAGGCCCTCAGGCTCTCTCCCTCTGGCTCAGGAGCAGCCCATCTTCACAGCCCAGACCATCCTTTTCTCCTGCAGTGTCAGGAACAGCCAGATCTGACCCCAAAAGCCCTGGGAATGGCTGGGTGGAAGGATGCGAAGGCAGCTCCCTGCTTGCCATGGCCCTGCCATTAGCAAGGCAGCAGCAGCAACACCTGCTCTGGGGTGGATCCTCTCAGCACACTCTCACCTGACCCTACAGCCAAAGAAATGTCATTTTCTGATGAAACACTGATTTTAACCCAGCCTCTCAGAACTCCAGCACTGAGGATTTTCCAGACTTTGCCTGACTTCCTGTGCCTAAACTCAGGGTGCAGATTTTAAACATGTTAGGCAGCATTTCTGCATGAAGTTTCTAGGTTACAGTTTTGGATAAATGTTCTATCTAATTGCAACTTTGGACTGGCAATTTATTTGGGGGAAGGACTGAAGTCTGTATCAGACTTCAAGGATTCTCAGTATAGAAAGGTAAAGGGCTGAGTTCTGTCCTGATGTGAAGTCTCAGTGCAGCTGTACCTCTGAAAGGTGAATTGCTAAAATTATTTGTAAACCCAACGGAATCACCTGCTTCCACGGGGTTACAGCTGCTCTGTAATGCAAAGGGTGCCCACTCCTACAAATGTTTTACTCCTGAGGATAAAAAAAATACACTCCACTTTCTTGGAAGCTGAAGACTAGTGTATTAAATTTTACACTTTTTTTTTTATTATTCTCAAAGGACCTGAATTTTATGTGGCTGGTTTTTATGTTCAAGTGAAAAAAAAGTATTATGAAGAGATGTTTTTTCCCTTAAAGCTAGGGCAATTATATAAAGACAGATATCTGGTATACCAGCATTTGGCACTCATCTGGACACCTCTGGATTGTGAAGCTTTGCAAACTTTTATACAGTCATGAGTTTCTTTGCATAATCTTGGTCTGGCAATCCTCTAATCTCCTCATTACAAACTTCTCCTTGTCTGGCAAACAAGGGAGTAAAGTTTGAATAGGAGCGCAGGGAGGCAAAATAAGGAAGTGCACTGACGTCCTTCCCACGAGATGAAGCAAGACATAAGAACCTGTGTTTATGCACTTGGCAGGGAACACCAGGACAAGTCAGAGACACTGCTAAAAACAGTGGATTGAGCAGTCCCTGGAAAGCTACCATATAAACCATGATGGACAGCAAATACTGATCTGTGGGGGACCACCTGTGAGAAATGCTCTGGTTTGTGGTGACAGTCTGGGTGTGATGGCTGTGCGCTGTTCTGTTTCTAATCCCCAAAAGCTCGCCTTCTCTCTGATGGTTTGGTTTTGGTTCTTTATGAAGAGTTGCAAAAGCCAAAGGAGAGAACCAGATTTTTCTGTCCATGATGGGAAGTCTCCAGGACGTTCCACACAGCACAGAACATATGCAACTGCTTTTAGGACCATGTAAAAATGCCCTACAGGTTTATTGCTGAGTCACGGTACCCAGAAAGAAGTTAAAAATAGCAGCAAATCCCAGAGTTTACACAGAACGGCTACTTCAAACCCAAGAAATGTGCACAGAGATTGGATTTCTTTGGACATCCAGATACATGCTTTGCAGCCATACCTCCCACGACAGTACACGTAGCACTATTTGCCCTGATCAGCAGCTTGAGGTGTGCAGTTAAAACACATCATATTTTCAGGCTACTGAATAGAGAGGACCCGCCTTGATTAAACAATTTAATCGAGTGATGTGATTAGATGATTTATTCAAAGCCGATCCTGTCCTACTGACATCGCATAACATGATAACTTTCCCAGTTGCACAGTGCAGTACCCGGACAAAGTCCCAGGAAACTTCCCTCCATTATTCCACCCAATCCCATGCACTTCTGAGCTGATAATTCAAGGCTCAGTGCAATCACTCCAGAGCTGTTGCAGTATGGAGAAAATTTGAGACAATCATTTTAGAGCGTTAATTTTCATTGGAAATTTGATGGTTTATGTCCAAACCATAAGATTCTATATTTATGGATCATCTCTTCGCAAAATTTCATTTACTAAGAGCATATCACTTCCTTCTACAGGTGTTTCAAGGCAGCATTTAATTTAGGTCGTTCTGGTGGTAGATATTAACCAGAAGGTAAATATGCAGCATTGTTTCCCATGGTGTTTGTAGTGCCAGCAATTGTCCAGTTTGTGGAAGAAATGCCAACCTTGCTTGTACAAGGTTTTGTGGTTAGGAAAAACACTCCTGTGAGGTAGAGCTTTGTTGGTTACATGGAAATTTGCTTTCACTTTGAAATGAGGGGTTCTTTTGCTGTTGTTATTTTTTAAAATTTGCTCCCTGGAAAGTGGACGTTGATGTTGGAATATAGTTCAATTTAGAAGGAATTGTTGAGCACGCAACTTGGTCACCTCTATTCTGATACATGTGCAAAGAAACAGAACAGGATTTGCCAGAATCTGAATCTCCCTAGGGTATAAATCATGGTTGCCTTCTTTACTGGGGCACAGAGGGGTCCCAGGTATGTCTGCAGCACTGAGATGACACTGATGTTAAAATAGGTGCTGGTAGTAAAAGGGCAACACATGGACACAAGTCCTTCCAGTAAGGGTTTAATACTGGCTGCTTTCTTTTTCTGGTGTTTCAGTGCTTCCTATGTCTTGGCTTTTTCCCATACAGAGTGTGGTTTTACAGGCTAAATTACACAGCTTTGTGTCCTTCCTTTTAGTGTCCTTCCTAGCGAAGTGAATGTTGAAGCAGGAGAGGAAACATTGTGGTAGAAAGTAAAGTCAGACAAGGGAGCTGTGTTTACTCCCCTGCTTAACTGAAAAACAATCATGTTTTGTCCTTTGTATTCAAATTGCATGCACTTGGGACTTACTCTGGGTGTATATACCCAAAACACTAAATAAATAGATATTTTTGTTTGTTAACCTCAACATGATTACGAGGAGGTTGATGGTGCTGTAAAAGAAACATTTCCCTGTCAAAGAGTAAAAGACTACTGGTGATAAGAGTTCAATCAGAAATCATAGTGCATTCATCTGGACTGTTTCCTAAGGCTTTCCAGGGTTCACTTGACAATGAATATTCTTTCTCCATGGCATGCATTGGTTGATGAAGTGGATGTGAATGGTGGAGAGGAACCTGGAGAAGAGTTCCATCTGCCACACTAGCAAACAGACTTACTGCTATGCTGCTGGCTGTTTATATAATGATTGAAGTCAGGTCCTTCCTTATTTGCCTAAATCAAGGCCAGATAACATCTCTACTAGTTTGAATATTTCAAGCACAATATTTAATGGACACTTGTTTTAGACTTTTCATTTAGAAAGATAATGATTGCAAACACAAGAGCACAATCACCACATGGCACTGAGCAAGGTCAGGAGATCCACAAGCACACTAAGATCACAAATGATAAAACAGACTGCAAATGGCTAACTTGCTAGCTTTGCTCCAAAACAAAAAGGATATTTGCCAACTTGGCACCTGGATCTTCTTTACCAAAAGAAGGTATCATGCATTCCTATTACAGGGTCGGGAAAAAGAATTCTATAAAAAATTGTTAGAATGGGTGATCCGCAAGGGTTTGTCCTAGTTGGCTTCTTTAGTAGGAAGGGTCACTGTGGTGTCATGAGGCACAAAGCAGGAGTTAGGAGACAGGCAGATGTAGGCTGTACAATCCAATACTCTGTGGACAGTAGTGTCATTCCATTCCTCTCAAAATGATCAAACCTCAATTTAACCTGTTAAGATTTTCCAGATAGAGCATTTCCACAATCTGACACCTCTGAAGACAAAATGTACTTTTAACAACTGTACTTGTCATTAGTTAACTTTCTCTTCCTCCTCTGATTTTCCCCCCTTCTCCCCTTTGCTTCCTTCTTTCCTTTTGCCCTTTTCTACTGAGACCTGTCATATCTCTTCTCACTATGGTATTTCTAGGTAAATAAACCAAATTCCTCTAGTCACATCTCAGCTCCTGTGGTCATTCTGACATCCCTTCTCTGTACATCTTCCAGGCTGGATTAAGCTCCTTTGAACATGGGTAACCACAGGCTTAGGGACAAAGAGCGGGGAGGGCAAGGATGCAAACTTTGAAGACAACCTAAGCATCCTGTTTGGAAGAGAACCCAAACAGAAGAAGCACATTTGAAAAACTGCTGATCCTAGAAAGGTGATAAAGTAGAACCAGTAAGTCTAAAGTCTTTATCAGGTTAATATATTTATTTATTAAGGTGTTTCTTTGGTTGCTGTTTGAAGATATTTTCCCACTGGAAACAAAACAAACAACTATATTTTCAGAGGATTAGATCGTATTATTCTGCTTTATAACAAGAAAAGTATCTAGGATGAAGTCACTGGAGGTGACATGTCTATTTTATTTAATAGAACTGACTCAATGGAACTGACTTTCCAAAGAACTAACTCAAATTCAACAAAAAACTCAGGCATTGACAAAAAATTAAAAGGTAAAAATACTGTAACATAATTTTTTAACTTTTATTTGCAAAATATCTTTAGAATTTTGTTGTAACTGCCTTTATTTTTTCTTTCTTTCAACTTAACATGAGCATTTATATGACAACAGGCTCAGAAACAGAACAACTCAGGCAAGAAAATACCTCCAATTCAGACTCCTACCTATCAGATGAACAGGTTTTTTCCTTTTTTTCTATAAAATTAAGTAAAGAGGATGGAAATCTAGACTGAAGCAAGCAGTCAGGTTGTGTTTTACACTGAAACTATTTTTACCTTCAGAAGACAGCTAGAAGAAATAGCTTATCCTCATCTCAGAGTGAACAGAGGCAATCAGAGGTGGCCTGGTTTAATATTGTCACAAGAACCATTTCTTCTAGAAGTTCTGAGATCTGTTTTACTGAACCTGTAGTAGTGCAAATGAGATTCCTGAAAGAGAGAAATTGAGAGAAAACTTCCATGCTTTAAAAATCAATACTAAAGCAAAATCCTGCTGGAGATGAGAGAAAGAAAAAAATAAAAGTGAAATAGAATAACTAAAAGCTTCTATCACCCTAAAATCATTTAAAGTTATAGAAAAAAAAATTAAAACGAGGCTTTGATAGTCATAGAGAAGCGATTCAACAGGAAAAAGCAGAAAAAAGTCCTCCATGTTTCTGAAGCCCAGAGATGCAGTTTGGATATATTACAGCACTTCACGGGCTCAGCAGGCAGAAAGCAGTACATAGGTCATCTCCTCATGCCCTATGAAACAGAAATTTTTGCCAGACTAATGCCAGGAAAAGAGAAGATACTTTTCTGAGGAAAATACCAACAAACCCAGCAAAGACCTGAAGCGTTTCCCACCCTCATCTCTTCTGCTGAGATGACATTTGAGATGACATGGGAAACTGAAGACTTGAGAACAGGCAGTAGAACAAGAAATCACAGCTGCTGTTGCTCCAGAGTCCCTGTTGTATATCCCATGCTCAAACAATATGGTAGATTCATCACACACACAAATGTTGTGATGATGCTGTGAAACCTTGTAATAATGAAATAATAACACTGTGATGTCATCCAAACCCTTCGGTTGTCTTTCTGCAGCTCTGAGTCAATTGGCTGTATCTGTCCTCATTGGATTGAAATATATTTCCAAGTCACTTTTATCAGGCCACAACACCTGATTTCTCACTGTTACTGAAATCTGCTAGGCTCTAAGGTCTTTGGCCACACTTTTTTTGTGTCATGAACGAAGAGGAATTTGCAAATGAAGTAGATAAAGTGTGAGGGAGGTGTGTGTTGGCTATTTCCTTTCCTCTTCAAGAAATGACTTTGCATCTGCTCTTGTTTTTTGCAGTTTGGACTGATTAATATATAACCCAGACACACTTTAACCAACATACACAAAACGTAAGCCACATGCAATCACAACAGAAATTCCGATTTCACAGCAGGATGGTGAGAAAGAGACAAAGTTCAAGCTTGATTGTGGGGGAAGGATAGCAAGCACAACTCCATTCCTCACCCCTCTGCTGAGATGCTGAGCTTAGCCTGTGTACAAGCAAAGCTGAGGTGAGCCTTGGAGCCTGTGCTGGCCACGCTGGTCAGACACTCAGATGACCTCCAAGCCCTTTCTAAAAATACCTACTTCTTCCTCTTCCCGACCAGACAGCTGTTTTCTATAGGAGGCTCTCTCGTGTTTACAGTTGCTGAAGAAACCAAGATGTGTTAAGAGGACTGAAACCCACAGGGCTGGTTTTGCTGATGACAAGACCAGTCTCCTCCTCCTTCTTCCTGGCCAAGCTTTCAAACCCCAGCAGTGATCTGGGACCTTCTCGGACAGGCACTTTGGAACACTTTGCAATGAATGTGCTCTCTGCCAAGGCAGCACCTGCACAGGCAGCCCTTCAGTGTTGGGAACAATGGCTCTTGGCTCTGCTGAGGGGCAAAGTCAGAGCCAAGAATTGAGAATTTATTGAGAATAAAGCTGTTTGTTCAATAGCAACCTTGGAGTACTGGAACAAACTCCCATGTACACCTGTTTATTTGTGTCTATTGGACAAAGTCAGCATCTTGATAAAATGCCAGTGCAATCTAAAAATCATGTGGAGCAATCCACAGCCAAACACCTTTTCATGTATTTTATTTTTCCTTTCTCCCTTCAGCTCTTTTTATGACAAAACACTTAGATACCATCAGAGGTAGAGTCTCACTCAATGAAGAAACTTCCTTTTCAGATAAGCTTTTTTTAGAGGTGAGACAAAAGGTGGAGAGCAATGCACTCATAGTTTGCTTAAGCTAGTGGTCAAAGGGTGCTTACATCTTTTGTAAAAGAATGTGATTATTTTATACTTGTATTTATTCAAAATGAGAAATTATCATCAATTTCCTTCTATTAGCATTTTATTTTCTTCCACTTAATTCTATTGCTTAGATTCTGTTTTGAAAAACTCAAATAATTTAATGTTTCTGTGCTACAATATTGTCTCTGGATTAGACTATTTAGACCATGAAAGAAATGCCAGGCTTGATCTAATTCTTTGTTAAACTACACCATCATCTGTCAGGTGGATGCCTAACAAATGTAACAACCATTTTCTTTTTTTATTTGCAGTATATTCAGATCACAAGACTTCTGAATGAGCAAAGAGAGTGATCATAGACCAGGTAGAAAACGGGATTCCAAAAGGCTACGTAACATTTCTATTATTTCCCAAATGGGACACAGTGTCCCCGTGGAAGTTGCCAGATTAGCTTAGGTTCCATTCAATTATATCTATTTTCACAAAGCCTGCTAAATGGACCCTATGGGGATATGTTAATTGCTTTAAATATTGCAGTAACCTCCTGCCAAACTAAGCCAAATCTTTTAGGTTGCAAGGTCTCTTCCTTGTTCTTCCAAGCTCTGACTCTCTCATCAAGTCCTGAACAGAGGAAAACACAAAAGCCTCCTGTGTTGCAAGTCCATGCTGAGCTAAAGGAATCATAGAATTATCGAATATCTCAAGTTGGAAGGGACCCATTGAGATCAAGTCCAACTCCCTGCTCCTCACAGGACTATCTAAAACTCTCCCATATGACCAAGAATGTTCTCCTGACAACCTTTGAACCCTGAGGTTGGTGCCTGACCACATCCCATTGTGGAGCCTGTTCCAGTGAAGTACCAACCATTTCCAGTGAAGAGCCAACCACTCTTCCAGCAAAGAATCTTCTGCAAATGTCCAATGTGAAGTTCCCCTGGCACAGCTTCATCCCATTTCCTCATACTTTGCTGGTCACCAGAGGGAGGAGATCAGCAGCTTCCTCCACTGCCCTCCCTGAAGAACCTGTAGACTGGGGTGAGGTCCCTTCTCAAATGGACCTCCAAGCTTTTCTCTCCAGGCTGAACAAACAGGTGACCTCAGACACTCCCCCAAGTCTTGCCCTTGAGACTTTTCACCATCTTGGTTGCCCTTCTTTGGACATGCTCTATAAATTGATGTTCCTCTTACAAAGAAGCACTGGAACTGCACAAGGGACTGAAGGTGTGGCTGCACCAGCACAGAGCAGGACAATCCCCTCCCTCAAATGGCTGCTGATGCTGGGGTTGATGCACCAGAGGACATGGCTGACATATTCAGTTTGACATCAACCCAAACCTCCAGCACAGTTCTCAGGAGTTAAAATACTCAGAAAGGCCTCAGGAGCAGGGATGCCTGGTTAGAACTGTCCATTTCAAGGTCTATTTTATCATGCTCAGCATCCCATGTAACAAGAGGGACCACGATCAGGCAGGTGTGGTCCTAAAAGCAGCAGCCCCGCTTCGCTCCCAGAGTCCCAGAAACACACACATGCTGTGAAGCCCTGCTAGGTGTAAATGTAAGAGGCTTTAACAGCTGTCATGGAGCTGTGTAAAGAGGCAACTCCCAGATACCATCAATTGTCTGGCTCTGTTTCTGTTTTCTGGCTGGTTTGTTTCAAAGGTGTGAGGTTTATTTTTTTAAACTTTCCTTAAAGTTACTTGGTCTGGCATTGAGGAAGGTAATTTATTTACATAGAAGGGGTTGGAGTTTAGACACAAAGATGACCCAAGATAGCCTTCCCTTCTCTGTTTTACCCAAAAGGAATTTACCGAAAGCCTTTATCTTACCCTCTCCTCCCAAAGACTTGGGAGCAGTAAGAGGCATAAATGGATTACTGCATGTTCCACTGCAGCAGTCACAGAGTAAAGGCCAAACAGTGAAAAGTTCAATAAAGTAGGTAATAGTGTCACCTCACAAAGGTCTGGGGACCAGGTCAGTTGTGAAACACACTCACAGCATGGGGCTGGCCCAACATTTGAAGCAAAAAGCTGAAAACAAGATTTAGTCTGACACCACAAGGAGAGGAAGCACTTGAGCTCAATCAGGTGGAATGTGTTGTGGTGCAAACTGCAGGGGTTTATTGCAATTCCCATTTCCAGTGAAATCCCAAGTGGGGATCAGGGGCCTGGCTCTCTCCCCATCCTTGGCACAAGAGGCAGCTCTTGGCTCTTCAGTTGTGTTTGCTTAAGCCTCTCCTGTAGCTCTGCTGTGCTGTGGTTTAACCCCAGCCAGCAGCCAAGCGCTACTCAAGCCACTCCCTTACCAGCATCGAGGAGAGAATTGGAAAAGGCAGAAAACTCAAGGGCTGAGAAAAAGGCAGATTAATAGGGAAAGGAAAAGCCATACACACAAGCAAAGCAAAACAAGGAATCAATTCACTGTTTCCCACGGGCAGGCAGGAGCTCAGCCACATCCAGGAGAGCAGGGCCCCATCACACATAACAGTGGCCTGGGAAGACAAACACTATCGCTCCAAACATCGTCCCTTTCCTTCTTTCTTTCCTTCTTTCTTTCCCCTACTTCATATACTGAACATGATGTCATGGGGCATCTTTCATAACAGCAAGCACAATTGCAGCAGAAGGTCATTACTCCATTTGTTCAGAGACATAACCTCACCAGGGCAAGGATAAAGTAGAAATAAATGTGGAAGTGTATATGTCCCTCACAGCTCATTTTGTGTGTATTTAGCACTCCAGTACGAACTTGCAGCTAGTTCTCTGCAGCTCAACTGTATTCACTGTTTGCTGAAGTTTTCTTCAAAAATGGGCAAAAGTTCATAGCTAAATTTGGGTCAAAAGAGATGACAGTGCTAAGATTTATTCAACTTTGTTTATATAACTGGAAGCTCATATCGGCATTCCAAGCCTGAAAGCAAGACTCAAAATCAGGCAGTTTTCATTTTGGATCCTGCTCAGAAGAATCTAGGCAGACAATCCCACAAATAAATAAAATTTTGACATCATTATGAGCATCATTAACAACTTGGTTATTTTTCTACAGCTGTCTCTCTGCCAACTGCCTGAAGTTAAATGTCCAGAGTCAAGAGGAACATGCTGAAAGAGCTGCAAGAAATAGTAACTTCATTTTTTTCAAACAGCATCTGATTGTATTTTTCTGAAGATTGAAGATAAATAAATATCAAATTCCCTAACTTTCCTTTAGCTTAGAAAATCCTGTGCATTTATGAAACCACACACGCAGAGTAGGATTCTATTGACGTAGGCAGCATGGGACTTCACCTGTTGCTTGGGTATATCTTTCTTGCAATTTCCTTCTCTTCAGATAAGAGAAAACTCCTGTATTGCTTAATAGAAGGAATTTGTCCTACAGCTTGTGCTGCTTCCAGCAGCCTCCTCTTCCCACCTAGCACAGCCTTGAAGACATGCAATGTTCTTCCATAAGTGCCAGCAGCAGGGTTCAACAATTTTTCCCTTTGTTTGGTCTCTCCTTCACTTACTGCCCTTGCCATGACTTGGTCTGTCCCTAGGGTTTACCACAATTAGAATATATTTGTTTTTATAAGTAAATGGCCTACAACATTAGCTTAACTACTGATGCTAGAAAGAGGCTCTGTATTAAAATCAACATGCCTAAAATGATACTGAACACAAAGGATCTTGGAAGTCCCATGGTTTGGAATAAACACACCACAGGGCCACCATTTTTCATTTACAGCTGCCTGGATTTGGCTGCTTTGGCAATGAGTGCCCAGCAGCTGCTGCCAGTTGGCACCTGTTAGAGGAAATTCAGCATTAAACTCTCAGTTATCTTGCCCTCTCCCTTGCTTTGCACAGATAAAAACTTTCCGTGCATATGTTTCTGCATAGTCCTAGACAGCGACCTGTGGACCTGAGCCGTGTCACGGTGGCACACAGAGCCCTGAGTGTGAACCAGGATGCTGCTCACACCAGAGAGAGCTCGGCAGGGATCCCTGAAGGAAAGGGACCTCAAGGCTGTGCCCAACAGAGAAGCAAGAACTGAACGTGAATCGTCATCTCCCAAAGTACCAAAGTCAAAACAACACCAGGTAACAGATACACACACTGAGGCAGACAAGCTGCACTTCCCTGGCCAGAGCAACACAAAGTTAATTTATTATTCTCTCATAAGCAACTAACGCATAATTTCTGGTGAAAAGTACTCACAGGGCCCTCCCTGTGACAACACTGCCACATCCTACTCTTCACATATGCCCACCGTAACATCTCTGTGCTTGTGCTGCTGAGGATGTGAGGGTCAGGAGCAGATTCACCACAGAAACACAGAGGCTGTAGGGCTGCCTGGCAGAGCTCGTGTGGGAGGGGCACCCATTCTTGTACCACCTTTCATCACCATCTCCATGGCATTCAGGTCAAGGTGAGCACAGCCTCAGTCTTCTCTTGCTAAATGCAGCAGTATCAGCTGCAGGAGCTTGTTTGGGTTGTTTAAGTTCCGTTTCTGCTTCTGATATTGATTTTGTTGGTGGCGTACGTACCTGTAAGAGGGATAACATTGCATGAACACAAATGGTAATGGCAATACAAAGATAGTTTGTTTGAATCACTGTTGAAAACCTTATGAGATCACACACACAGTTGAGAGAATGTGCAAACAAAAATAAATGTCTTGTATGAGCTGCTACAGCATTCTTAATCAGGAAGTTTTCATTGCTATCAATCTTAGTCATTACCTTCATTGTTAATTATAACCCTCCCATATTTTATTCCATCTGATTCTTAAGATCTAGGCTTTCTGGCTGAGACAATCTTTGAGGCCAACACCACAATATAGAAACCTCTGAGACAGAAGTGCCTGTCTATAACAAAAGCTACATGGAGGTCAGCCCAGTTAGCCAGGTAAAACTACCTGTGCATTGTGACCAGCTTCATGGGTAAAGGCTCCATCTGCTCCTAGCAACTTCAATTTCTACATTTTGTCCCAATGCAAAAGTTACTGCTTCGTATTATTGAAACTTATTAAATGCAAAACAAATGAAAATTCTAAAGATTTAGTAAAACTTCAGAATGATTTGGCTGAAGTCACAGGAATCTAAAGTAAGAAATGGGAGTGGACATTAACACTAGAGAATGAACGATTTGTTCAAGCAAGGATTTACAATTTGTGAAAACTCTTGCATATTGTGCAAACACTAGTGAAAACCCCTTCATCCTGTGATGCAATATCCACACTTCTGCCTAGGTCTTACCTGCATATAGATCTTTTGGTTGCTGATTACAGTGACCTCTGTCCGTACTTCAGCTCTCCGACTGAAGTGTACTTGGCCACTGAGTTCTTGCTCTTCCCGTGAAGATGGTGTAATGATTTGTATGTTGTGAAGAAATCTTGTGCTCATTGTTAATACAGCAGGATTTCTGTACTTTGAACATCATCTGAAAAACCATCTGTATAGATTTCAGAATTAAATAACATGGGAAAAATAAATCCATCGATGTTCCAAAGTTTATGAAATTTATGATTGCTTATGTGCAATGGTCCTTTTTCAACTTGAGAGTGCTCCAACAAATATCTAGATTCATTAGGATAGGCTGTCAGGACTTCAAAACTCTTCTTGGGACTACACATAGAGGAAAAATTATTAGCTTCCTCTTTCTCTAAAGAGATGAAATGTTATGGAAAAGTTGGTTTATCTGAACAACAGCTAGGAAACAAGGTCAAGCTCAGGAATGGAGGCACCAGAAAAATTCAGAACCAGAGCTCTGAACTGTAACCCAGATCTTATGACTGAATTTCAATCTGCCTTAGGTGAAGTGCCATGTCAATTAGACACTGACCAATTAGACTAGAAATCTAGTAGGAAATCATATTTGAGGAAGAATTTTGTATGAAGCCATGTACACAGTTTTAAGCAGAAAGCAGGTCAAACAAAACAGAAGGTCACTACTATTTACAGTGCTGCTTTGATATTAACTGGTAGGGAGAATTTGGTTTGGCTCTTGCCAAGGAAATACTTCCAGAGGTTATCACAGACTATCACAGACAGATTGTGAAGTTTGGGGAGTGAGCAAGGGGAGGGATTCTGGGAAAGAAGAAGGAAAAGACTGGAAATAACTATCAGGTCAGAACCACTTATTCTCTGGAGAATTGGATTTCCCCACTGTAGTAATAACCTGGCCTGATTTAGTGGAAATTGTTTCAAGGCCAGAAAAAGGCAAACAAGCACACATCAGAAAGCTGCAAACAGAACTGACACTGCAGGATCAGGATTTCATCACCTCTAGGAAAAGACAGTCTGGGTATTTCCCACAGGGAATACCAAAACAATCTCCCTTGCCTGCAGGCACATGACTGGATCCAAGGCAATTGCAGAGGAGAAACCAATCATCAGCCCTTCCAGTAAGGGGCACAAACAGTACTCAGTAATGCCATGCCCACAGCACATTTCAAGGATGAACTCAGAAAGTGCTTTTAAAATATTTGGCAGTTGCCAAACAATATACTCTATTCGTTTCATAACCTTATATTTGTTTCTACCATATTGCTATGAAAAGCTGTGGCACTTCTCAGTAGATGCCTCTAATTCTAAGTTCCTTTAAAAATTATTTGCCACAGAATCTTAGGGATGATTGGAAAAGCCCACCAGTCTAATTCTTTCAATTGCTGTTAGATCTAGCTGGAAATTCACCCACAAAACAATTTTCCAAAAGAGCAGTAACTTGGTAGTGTTGTGTAAGGGTCTTTGGCAACATTAATTTTCTATCTGTTCTCTACAGAAGTATTTTGTTTTGACTACAAAAAATTCAATGTTAATCTTTCTTTTAGTCCAATAGAATTAAAAATCTTGGATTTAACACTGCTGAAAAAGTCATGAAATGTCTTGATCTAGTAAAATAAATTATGTTCATCTTGATCATTTAGAAGTAAAATGTGTCAGAAAAATTTAATTGTAGTAAATTTAAAAAAAAATTAGTTTTCCATAATGATTCCAAAGAAAAGAATTCTTAGAACTTCTAGTCAGAAATATTTTCATTTTTTATTACATTGTAAAAGGAGGTGAGATTGATGGCATTACTGGCATCACTTCACTTTCTCATGGCTCATAGTGCATTCTTACAAATTTTAAATCAAACACTACGTAGCTTGCCAGACACAACAGGGAACTGGAAACTGCAAACATCCATCCTGAGTCTGACACACTCACTGCTGCTCAGCTCCCATCTTCTTGCTCTCAGGGAGCCTGTGGGAGGCTGGGATATGCCTGGAATGCAGACACGTGGCTCAAGAGGGCAATTTCATCTTTATTTTTCCTTCTATACGGGAAGTGGGAGAACCCCTAAGCTACAAATCTAATCTAAGATTATCCTTGCACAGTGTTTTGTTGTGCAGGGCAACTCAAGACCTTCCACCTGTGTGATTTATCAATAGAACCAGTACAAGATTAAATATTATGAGTGATTATTCAAAAAGGCCATGTACAGAGATGTGTTCTCAGTACTGAAAGTGATGTGCCTCAGCAGAGGCAGAGCCCAGAGCCTTGGTGCTACATCCCTTCCAGAAGCTGAGTGAAGAAAGAGGCAGAGGTTCATTGTATAACCAAAATCTACACACCCTTAACCTTCCTTCTTCCCTCACCCAGCAGCCAATCTGCCCTGGAATTTGGGGGCAGATACCCAGTCACCTGTGGGGTGCTGGCCTGTGCTTGCAGAACATTGTCTGAAAGCAAAGCTTCTTTCCTGATGGCTGCTCGAGGATCTCACCAGTGGTAAAAATACCAAGACCACATGCTAGGGGAGTGACTATGGATTCTACAGCCCTTGGAGACCACAAAGCTGAACTTCAGGCAGCCTCTCAGAAGCTGATAGCAGACACAGACAGACTGGGGAGGAGTAGCAACAACACAAGAAACTATTTAAGCTTTTGTTAAATGATCATGATACCACAGGGTGCAATTAAGTCTCAGGACAGTGTAGGCTCTAAGGGCTATACTTGTGTGTGGTAGAGGGCTGATTTTCTCCCTCCCAAAA
>PYHW01010766.1:2002782-2029837 GCA_013186435.1 Turdus rufiventris | reverse complement strand
CAGGCTGCATCTGAAGTCTTGTGCCTGTGGTGCAGTTTGGCACAGCGAGTTCAGAGTGCCAAGGCAGAGGCACCTCCCCACTGCCATGAGAAGAACACAAATGTTCCTCCTGTGCAGGAATGTCCTTCCCTCAAAGGCTTCTCCCCTCAAACTGATCAACTGATAAACACCCCTGGGAGCTTCTTTGACTCATACATGGGAGTTGGGAAGAAATGTTCCCACTCATCTGGGGCTGGAATCTGGCCAGGATGGTGCCTGATTTCCCAACACCAGTTCTAAGCACGATGCCACAGCCTGGCACCCTCTCCAGCACAGAACAGCCCCTGGCAGATGTTGGATTTGTCATTCTCTGTACTCCAGCTGGACCTTCCCAGGGTAGTCCTGCTCCAGAGAAGGAACAAAACTGCTGCTCAGTAGGGAGAGTTTTGTGAGTGTATGAGACAGAGCTTCCAAGAAATTGGAAGGAAATCAGGAATGCTTTGGTTGCCAGATTAAAAATAAATACTGAGCAATCCCTCTGCATCCCTCCACTCAGAGGTAAATGCAACATCACCCTTTTCCCCTCCACACACCCTCCAGTGCTCCCAGCAAGTTTCTGGCCCGTCCAGAAAACAGTAAAACCTCTGACCTGCTCCCTGGTGGGAGAAAGAAGAGGACGCAATGTCACTGACTTTGTTGAATGGTGACCCAAGGCACATAACTTAGAATTATAGAAATACCTGTTTGGAGAATTAAGAGCAACAAAAAGTTTAGAGGATTATGCTGAAGTAACACCTGACCAGTTTTTCAGGAAGTGTTACACAGATTTTTCATGTCATAATTTTTGAGGGTATTTTTCTGGGAAATCTGTGCAGAGACCCAAAAGAACATTCACANACTCACAGAAGAAGTTTAGAAGGCTATTAAAAAAAAAAAAAAAGAAAGAGCTGACCTGTAGAAAGCTGTTAGACCAAAACTCTTGGACAAACACCACTATGTTTCCGACATCGGGCAGTGATCAAGTAAAACAAAAACACAGAAAGACAATTAGGATGAACTAAAGAAAGATCCTCTGGGGAGGTGTCTTCTTCCCCAGTGCAGAGCCCAGGACAAATTTAGAAACAGGCATAACTACTCGATGGTTGATTCAGTTTTCCTTGGATTTTTCCCAGCGCAGTAAAGAAATGTATTTGCTAAAAAGTAAGAAAATTCTAACTGCAAGTATTTTGTCTTATAAGGCCTTTCTCTACCTGTTCAAAGTTGCAGAAAGAGGGTTTGATGCTGGAGGTCAGAGTTACCTTGACAGCCCACCACACCCTTTCTTCTCAAAGATTTATGGGCTTTACTGGTATTGCCAAGCATTCCAACTGCAAGAAACTTCATTTTCTGAAGCTGAAATGGAAGAAGAAGCTGAAGGAAAGCAAGAAGCCATAGCTCCTCACTTTGTAAATCCAGCAGCAAACTCCAGCAAGTGGAGGAGGTGATGTGGTTGTTTATTTAAAGGAGTACAAGGCAGGACTCCTGTGTTATATTCTGTTACATGTGCCATCCCAGCACTGCTCTCATCATGTCTGTGGTGGGGTTTGAGGGAAGGAAGAGGATTAACAGATTTGGAAGAAACTCACTTAAACAACCAAAACTCAGATCAGACCATATGGAACTTGCTGCATTGAAAGTTAAAATCACTCAGCAAAACATGTTTTTTATCAGAAGGAAAACAAAAGAAAAGCTTACTGGTTCTTCTGAAACCAAGCAAAGCCAGGAAAAAGGAAGTAACCATGGCACAGGAGACAAAAGACAAGTAAAATCAGACAGAAAAATCTAACTCCAGGTCTGAGGAATGCAGTACTAAAGCTCTGTAATTGCTGTGAACCAAGCAGAAAGATGCATGAGTAGTGATGGCCAGAGATTTGCAAAACAGAAAAGGTAAGCTTAAAAGAGATGAGTAGAACCAACAAAGACAAACAGGTTCAGATCTGAAATGCCAACCTGACAGCTTTGGTAGGCTGCAAAAAGCAAAAGGGAGAAAAGAGAATGCAAAGAAGATTTGGCTGCTTCTGTTTTCCTTCAGGAGTTATTACAGTGTATGATACTAATGGGCAGCATCAGATTTCTCAATATTAGCTTTACTTTGTGTTACAAATGTCAAAAAAAATCTGATACTGTGGTGTTAAAGAGAATCTGAGAGAAGAATGTTCCCTCTTGGCTGAAACATGCCATTTTTGTCTGTGTGTGTTCCTTCTACGTGCAATTTTTATCTGTATTATTTCTTCAGTTTTGAAAAGTTAAAACATTAGTACCAGGGAATTTTGAAGCTTATCAGAAAGGCTCTAGAGCATTCCTTCAGTTCTTGTATCTTAGGGGTTTATGAACATTTCCTCAATTGCACAAGACAGAAAACACTGGAGGATTCTGCAGGCAGAAATTGGAGCTGCTGATAAATCTACCACATGGTATTTATTTACCCAAGTAATTACTTTGCTTCAGATAGCAAAGAGAAGACCTTTTGTAAAGGTGCCAGAGAGAGACATGGCAAATCTACTTCTTGTGACCATACCTGTAGGAAAGAGAACCCCACTGTTCATCTGCAACCCAAAAGGTCCCCAGAGGAGGAGGGACTGCTCATTGCAGTGTCACACACACCACGGGCAGACTGATCACAGTGAATTATTCCTGGACTGTGTTTTGGAAGGGGACACCAAGATAAAGCCCAACAAACCTCCAACAAGATTTCCTAACAGATAAAGACCATAATCAGCAAACAATTTGTTTACCTGAAGTATATTGACTTCTGTGTAGTGAATATTTTTCTTCTCCATGATCAACCCAAGTGGTTTGCAAATAATACTGATATCAGTGGCTCAAGGGTGGAGGCAGTGCTGTGTAGATGTACAAGGATCAACAGTGGTACCTATGACACCTTTAGACTTCAGAGTTTGCATGTGCAGGTCTTGTCACATGCAGCATGCTCAAATCCCTCTCCACCACACGTCACGGTTTTCCAGTCTGACGGAAAACACAGCTCTGTGGTTTGGCAGCTCTTGCCCATAATCCCTGCAGACTGGTGGACTACTTCTACAAAGAATAATTATTAAAAAACACCCTGCAGACTGGTGGACTACTTCTACAAAGAATAATTATTAAAAAACAGCCTTGTAGGACTCTCTCTATCCTGCACTTTTAAAGGATTTTTTAAAATTTTATTTTAAAATATTTTTTTTTAGGATTCCTGTATCCAAACAGTTAGAAAAATACAACCTGGCTGAAGGAAGACTGTGCAGGAGATAAGAGTAGTCAATTATAAACATTAGAAACATCCCTCTTATCTTCAAATCTTGGAATTTCAGATATTAGACAGACATGGTGAAACACTTTAGCTCCCACTAGCCCATGTGAACCTCTTCAAGAACAGAACACGTATCCAAGAGCATACCAGGGATGGACTTGATATTATGGGTCAGATAACTGGGAGGCATTAAAACCCAGCTCCAAGGACTTCTGTCCCTATTAACTTTTGACTAACTTTGTTTTTGATTTGCTGTAATCTAACTGTTTTGCTCTGGAATTCATTTATTACCCACATAGATGTCAGACTGAGTTAGAGCTTCTACTGAAATACGTAAAAGAACCGAAATTGCCACATGATACTGCTACACTTTCCAAAAATAATAAATAATTCACTTAGGAATAAAATCACATTCATATTTGTGGATTTTGTCACAATGAGTTCTCTAAATATAGCTTTTTCTCTGAAGTTAAGCAAGTTTTAAAAAGTCTTACTATTTTTGCTATTATATTGCTATCCCCATCAAATCTGGTACACAATTTATGCTTGCAGCAAAATGCCTCAAACACAGAACAAAGCTGATTTCATCAATATGCAATCTTACATGTAATCTTACCTTATCTTCTGACTTACCCTTTACTTCTATGCAAATTTATTTTGAGAAGCCTTGTACAACAGAACCCCATTCCTATTATAGCTACACAAGGAATTAAAGGGACCTGCTGGAATTCCATGACACTGATGGCATGGGCAGAGCCATCATGGCATTCCCTGTGCTTGCAGAAATTACTGAAACATCGATGTGCACAGTGAATATTTGTAGGGAAGAGTATTTTCATGACCCTGGTTGCATAAACTCATACAGGCACAAGTGCACGGAGACATTGAGTTGAAATATCTCTGGATATTTCAAAGAAGCTACTTAGGACCTAATGTGGAAAGTACTAAACTTACAGAAGCTTCCATCAGTGACCGATGGATGAAACAAAGTACCAAAATATGACAAATCTGAAATTTAAGAACTTTGTTTCAGCAACCTTTTTGGACAACACTGTGGCTCAGAAGGGGACACGGAAGAGTGCTTTTTCTCCTCTCAAGGAAATTGTTTTATGCTGTGTAGATGACTCATTTCAGACAAAACCAGGGATTTACCTGTTACCCTGAACTGTTTGCCTGTTACAGATTCACCTTTGAAAGCAAAGGGTGCCACTGGGACTCTGATTCAACACTAAAGCATGCAATACCACTATTTAACAGAGATGCCTGATACATACCTTGGGGAATTATTCATGCCATCTACCTTAGTTATCCAAGTATGATAAGCACAGCCTCCTAGGAGAGCATTTCCTCCTGCAGACAATGCATGAAAAGCCAGGTATCTCCAGAGGACAATAAAGAGACCTTAGGTCAAAACCCCATCACTTCAGACCCTCCTCCAAACATACCAGGACCCCCATGCCCTCATAAAAGTCCTTGCAGAAAGGTGAGCAATGCCAGCAAGTAATTCAGATTTATAACAAACTGCAGGGGTACCTTTTTCAACACTGAGCAGAAAGCAAGCCAGACATCCTGCAGTGCCAGTGGTATCTCTGCAGCCCATGGGGATTTTCTGTGGTGCCCCAGCAGCTGGTCTGGCACCAGCAGTGAACATTTCTGAAAAATGTTTCACAGCCCTGCATCCCTCACTCAGCTGTGGCAGAGCTCTGTGGGGCTCACAAATGTGTCAGGTTAATTAGCACGGTGGGCACACTGAACTTTAAAGGCCTTAAAGACTCAGTTTTAATGACAAGCAGATCCACCTGTAAAACAGACACAGTGAATTTTAAAGTAGGGCTCATTGAGATCTGATCTTTAATGTCTAAAAATCTTGTTGTTGTTTTTTTTAAACCTTCCACAGGTAGTATTATTATTGCATTGAAGTCGTTTTCATACCTTCCCAGCAGACTTCTACAGCAGTTCATAATTCGGCACTAGGTGGCCTCTTTCTTCTTTCAAAAAAGGTCTGATACATCATTGTATCACCTAATGACTTAACCAAAAGCAAAAAAACATTAAGCAAACCTAAAGAACTTTGTTCAGTAGGATTTCAAGACAAATAGTGCAAAACTGCTCATTGCTTCCTATCTGGAATGCATTCACTGCAGCTCAGAATACAGAAATTATTATCTGTAACTTGGCTTGCACCCTGAGCCTTGGGCAATGTTTTATCCACACAACTTCCTAGGAGGTGCACATTTTATTCCTGAAAAAAAGCCCAAAACCACAATGTGCCTTCATCCAACTCATAGATGCAAGAGCACACAGAGGGGAAGAGGATGTGAAGATAAAATAATTACACTTTTCTCCTTGGCTTAGGTTTTGCCAGGTGAGATCCAAAATAGCAGTCAGAGCTTCACCTCCCCTGCTCTGAACAAAGCTCATGCACTCCAACAGCCTGTGCTCTTTCTGCCAAGAGGTCTGCAAAAGCAGAAAACTCTGATGAATCAAGGAACATTTAAGAGGTTTATGGATGGTAAAAAAATCTAATGGGATTGAGGTTTCTAATGCAGAGACCAGCATAATTGTTTAATTGGAACATTTTTCTTTCTTGAACAGGCTAAGAAGGAAATGAGCATTGCCTACAGCAAGAGAACACTCTGGCAAAATGGCCTCA
The DNA here is from genome assembly GCA_013186435.1 of Turdus rufiventris. NCBI lineage: Eukaryota > Metazoa > Chordata > Aves > Passeriformes > Turdidae > Turdus > Turdus rufiventris. The sequence continues at coordinate 2,023,919 of PYHW01010766.1, read as the reverse complement.
GGAAAGGGGTTCTTGATTTGCCTTTCAGAATTTCCCAACCACCGAAAGCACAATCACTTCATTGCAAAATCACGTCTGCAGAATAAGCTTTGTGCTAAACAAGTGCTTGTAGCAGTATGTGCGATTGGGTGAGATCATATGAGGAAATAAAATCTGTTTTGCCATGGTGTGGCTGAACAGCAACTTCCTCCATCAGCTGAAATGGGATAATTTGTTTATAGAGTAGGCAAATGCTTCTTGCCAGGCGAAGAATGAAGACTGGAGCCTGTAGAGCTGGTAAATGTGAGCCAGCAAAAGGGTGATTTCTGAAAGGCTGCTTCTCTGGGGAGTTCTAGGGACATCCCCATGAAAAGGAAAGCAGTGACTTCTTGTCTCTGATGTGCTGCTCTGCCTCTGACTTAACACCTCTGCTCCTCTGGAGTATTTTTCTTCTCAAACAAGTTACAGGAAGGGTTTAAGACCCCAGTGAAGTTGAAGAGAGATTTTCTCTATGTATTGTCATTAAATATTTTGTCTCAGACAGAAAGGAAGCAAGGCCAAAGGAAATGCTCTGTATGACATCTTTAGGTGCCAACTGCCAGCATTGCCCTATTTTATTTTGAGTTCAGCTGGTCTGAGCACCACTGCACACCTGCAGTAATGTTACAACAAAGATTATTGGACTAGCACAGGTGGCGTCATGAACATATCAAAGATTTATGTTAGGATACACAGTAGGAGGGAGCTCTGGGACCAATCTCTCAGTTCTTTATGTGTCTCCCTCTGCATCTAACTCCTGTCACAACACGTCCTCAGCACTGTCACCTGCCCTGGGACCCAAGGAAAACCTGTGGACATTCCTCAGTAATTATGCAGAGGCTTTCAACAGACCCTTGTGCTGAATCCACCCTGTTCATTCCACATGAATCTCTGACATTTTTTTAAGGGTGGATTTTTTTTTTTTATGGCATGTCTTTGAAGAGTCTTGCTTAACCCAAGTTCTGTCTTTGCAATCAACAAGTACATCATTTCCCACCCAGCTTGGGTATGGATAAAATCTGCTCCTGCCTTCATTGTGAGGACTGCTCTGGGTACTACTTCAGCTGAATCAGCTACAGAGTCGTCTAACATTAACAGCATTTTGTTTTTATTACCTGTTTGTGTTCCTCATTCATCCTAAAGTTACCTGCAAAGTATCAAACCTCAGAATAAAGATAGCTAGAAAAGCAGCTTGTTGTGTCATAGTTCAGATTCGTGTTTGACTCAGAGCTGAAGGAATAAACATTCCTGACTCCTGTTGATAATTCCTTTTCCGGGTGTTCCAGTGGGTGAAAGAAAAATCTCTGCATTCCTGCAGGGGAGGAAGACCAACATAAAATCAGATGAAAGACTGTCAGATCCCAGGCTGAGTGCCAGCCATGTCCACAGGGCTTTACCCAGTTAATACAGCATATTTAGTGTCTTTTTTACTTAGATTTGTCCTTGAAAACAACTCCCTTGGGTTGTATAATTTCCCTAGTAAAAGCCCATATATACTGAACTACAGCAGTCTATTAGGACACATTTAAATGAAAAATTATTCTTTCACTATTAAACATGCTGATTACATTATGAAGTCTGTTTTGGTCTAGAAGTACATCCTTAAGCAGACCTTTGTCAAACATTTTTACTGCACACTCAATGCACATGGAGGAATCCTCTTGCAAAGAAGCACAATCACTTTGTAGAACAAATTCTGCACACTGTACTTATCTTTTAAAATTTCCCAACCTCTGAAATGCTGAACAACATTGCTAATATATTAAAACAAGGACATTCAGCACTTTATGATAAAAAGAGTTTCATAATCACAACAGCAGAGATATGTATAGAGAGACAAATTGCAGAATCCTTCCCTTGGAAGGAACTTGGCTGTGGTCAGTGGAGGTGTTTGCAGGGTGAGATGGAGCACAAGAGTTTCATGAGATCTATTTCACTATCTGTAAAATTCCTCAAAGCACTCTCCAGAGCAAGTCAAAAACCACAAGGTAATGCTGCTCAGGATCTACAGAGAAAACTTACTGTGCTCTCCTGCAAGTAAAGGCCCTAAAGAGCTGTATGTCACACAAACATCACCTCTTGGAGTGCTCCATTTCCTCCAGGGACTGGGTATTTACTACATGTTTTCCACTCTGCCATGACACAGCTGCACTCCTAGCACACTCTGTGTTCATGGTTTTCACTTTGCTGTCATTGTGAAAGAGCTCGTGTTCGGTGCTGTCCTGCTGCTCCTGCAGATGTTTTATTGTGCTGGTTGGAGGAGGCTGTGCTGTGGGTATGACACTGTACCCTGGCCACTGGGGCAGCCCACAGTGCCTGGGGCTGGGATGGCACAAAGGGCCAAATTTAGGGCACAGACAAACTGATCCAGTCCAGTGCCAAGTCTCCAGCACAGCAAACAGCTCCACATGTGCATGAACTGCAGTGTGTGTGGGCAGGCAGATTCATAGCACAACCTCAGGGGCATCACCAGGGAATGCAGAAGGCACAGTTAAACCCAAGGTTAAACAGTACTAATTAAACGCTGGTTTTGTTTCTCCTCATGGATATATTACAATCATGACATCTTTTTATTCCATTGCATACAAGCTCTCCCACACGTCATTCTAGAGTACTTGTATCTCATATATCCAATACATCTCTGTCTAAATGCATTTAATGACTATACCATTTCCCTTCCGGTTAGAAATTCTTCCTACAGTTGTTGCAAGTGTGATTTCTAGAGCCAACCTTGTCTCTGCTCCATTTTAGCTCTCTGTCATGTAGACTTGACAGCTGTGTCACATAAGTCACATTTGCGTTGTTGCAGGTGTTGATTTTCTTATTTATATTTACAATACTAGAAGCCAAAAATCACAGTGGATCCTGGCTTCCCATAACTGTATCTTACAGGGATGAAGCAGAGCTTTGTGATTTTGTGTTTGCTTACTCCAAAGAGCTACTGGTTGTCAGAAGGGGATGGGGGGCAAGTTCAGATGTACCTCATGGTGGGGAAATTAATGTCCTGATGCTGCTCATCCACTTCCACATCCCGCTGCTTTGTCCCTGTGAAGTGCTTTGAGGATTAACTGAGTTCTATCCGGAGTTTACAGTGTCAAATCCAGACTCTGCTTCAGCTGAAGAGGAAGTGGAAAGTAAACATTTTAAAGAGGCAATTGGAAAGGTTGGCTTGCTTCCTATCCTGGGACACTCCACTCCAGGACCCCACTGTTTTCAATAAACAAATCTCAATTTTTACCCCTTTTTAATATTATTTTTTCTTTCCCATTTTGGTTCTAATGAAACCTGGTAAACAGCAGGGAGCATCCTCTCTGACAGGTACCTCACTGGATGCCCTGTCACAGCCACAGCAATGGGCTGACCACTGCACCCAAACCAGAGGATCTGGGATGTTGAAGACAGCAGCCTGAGCTCCTTCTGTAGGCAAGACAAAGCCATGGGAGACTCAACACCCTTTCTGGCAGAGGAACAAGCCCCTCTCTGTTGGATGTGGCTGGATCCTGCAGCAGGCAGATTTGAGGAAAGCACATCCCAGGGATTCCATTGGAAATGGATCAGCCCTTCCCAACAACTGCAGGTATTTTCCTCCATGGGGAGGAGGTTTCAGATGAGATCAGCAAGGTTGCCAGCTTGGAGCAAAGCTTCCAGACCACCAGACCACCTCAATCTCCATGCTTCAGGTTTCCCGCATTCCTGCCAGGACCATCAGAGTGTCCAAGAGGTCTCATTTTCTTAGGGAAACATGAGCAGTTCACTTGCTCTGTGGCACCTCCTTGCCTTTCAGCCAGGACAAGGGGAGGTGTGAAAGAAAGCCAAGTTGTGGCAGAATGATATTCCTGCTCAGAGTCTGGCAGGGCCAAGTGTGCTGAGTGGGTGCCAGCACAAGATTCAGGCTGTTTTGACTTCTCAGGGAGGACATGCCGTACCAAACATTTCTTATTGTATATCTAACATAAACATAACATTTAGCTTGCCACCCAGCACTAGCTCATAATAAAAAAAGCCAGGGGCTTTTTCTGCTCTGGACATTGAAGTTGTGTAGTCAAGTCAGCTCAGGGACACACAGAGGATGCTCAGAGTGGTCTGAGCAATCATATAAGCTGAGAGCAATCTACTAGAGCTAGAAAAGGAAGCCACAAGCAGGTTTTGCTGAGCAAATACATCAGACTGACCCATGTAGGAAACCATCCCTTCCATCTCTCTTTGGGGAGAGCGTCTGACAGATCCAGAAGTGCTCCAGGACATTCCCCTCTCCAAACCCATCAGAATTTCCACATGGCACATCACAAAACACCCCTTCCACAGCAGGCTTTCCTCTCCACTGACTCTGATGCAGAGCCAAAACCCAGTGGTTGCTCATGAATTCATCTTTCTGCACTTACAGAGTGGGCAACCCAAAGCGACCACACACTCTCCCAAAGTCCCTGCCAAAACTGTGTGAATGGCTCTAGTGTCCCAAAGTCCGGGTGGGTTCTGTGGGATGGCCAGGCTCATCTGAGTAGGTCCCAGGCCTTGCAGACCCCATGAAAGGGCTCCTGACATGGAGAGGGGGCTGCATTTTTTAGGAGACCCTAAGGCTTGCAATGGACCAGGGTGAGAGATATATTGGGGTTTGTCTGACAGAGGTTGCAGCTCTGTACAGCTATCAGAATAATTTTCAAATATCAGCAAAATTTTCCCTTGAAAGGAAGAAAGAAGCTTCTAAATTGCAAGGAGAAAAACCTGCTTAAATTTCCATCCACATTCTTTTGCTGAAAATCACGAAAAAGTAAACACAACAAGCAGAAACTGTGAAACCCCTCCCACACACACATTTTCTGTTAACAGTCCCTCAAAAATCTCATGAGAACTTGATTATGATGGAAGAAATTCTTAGAGCTCAACATTAATCAGTTTGCTCTAAAAATAAAGCAGAATCCTTGATACAGCACCTCCCCTGTTTCCCCTCTCTTGAGACAGAGTTTTTGGGATGTTTGTTTAACCGCACTGCTCAAATTCATGACCTATTAGAGGTACAAGGCAGATCTTGCAAACAAAAATGTCACACTGGGGTCGCTCAGTTTGTCACTCTTGCAGAATATGACCTTCAGGGCAGGCTTCTTTTGAAACTGCATTTTGAAAGAAAGAATTTTCCTCCCCTTTCAGCTCACCTCACATTTAATACCCGTTTTTTTTTTCCCTGTTTCCAGCAAAGTGACACTGGGTACAGCTGCCTCAGCCCCTGCAAGTTGTTATCAATCCCTGCCCTCCAGCAGCCAAACATGAGTTTGTCCCCCAACAGTGGGAGATGCTGCATTGCTGCTCTCTCCTCAGGAAAGCTTCATTCTCATTTTCTCCAGCCTCTCACAGCTGTAAATGCAACTGGGTTTCAGATTCCTGTAGTATTTCCCTATCAGCATAAGTGTGCACACCAGGCAAAAGGCACAATCCGTGTTCAACACTGTTTTTATTCAGCAGGTCCCACCTGACGTGCAGGGAATGTGCAGCCTGTGCCTCCTCTCAGGTACAGGACAGGTACCACGGAGGTCAGATGGGGCAGGTTAGCTTTTGTTTTGAGATTCCAAAGACATCAATTAATGTCCCACTTGTGTTCATTACTGACCTGCATTACAGCAAAGGTAAAAACCTTCCACAACCTCTTATTACTCCTCTGAGTTTGCTGCCTTGAACACCTGGTGATTTTCTAAGTGTGCTGGTTTGTTTTGCTGTAGTACAAGAGCACTGCTGTCTTCATTGCTAAGCAATTAACAGTTTGTCCTTCCAGAAATATCCAACGCCCCAGACTCTATTAGCTCCTCGGAACATTTTCAACAAAAACATTCCAGGGGAGCTGCATTAATAGCTCTGCCACTTTGAGGGATAAGCATCTCTCCAGCCACATACCCCAGTACAGAACACCAGAGCAGGACAGGCAGAGGGGGTTACTCTTGGTCAGGCCCTGTTCTGCCAAATTCAGCACAAACTTGTCATGCCACACCACTCTGAGACTGGCACATTTCTTGGATAATCAGTGAGGAAACCTAGCCCTGCCCTTCCAGAGAAGTGAACCTACACCCTTCCAGCCACTTGGGACTTCCAGGGAGGCTCTCTTTCTCAATAGAGAAATTCCTTCAGACTAATGATCTTTTGGAAAAAGATCTGGAAAACCTGCAGGCAATGGTCAAAGGTGCTAACAGACCCATCTTTTAGGCTGAGCCTATTAAAGGGTTCAAGAGGACCAATATCTCTCCACCAAAATAAAATTTAAAAAAACATCAAAAGCAAACTCAAAGTAGAATCAGTATTCCCCAAACACCTTTTTTGCCTCATTCATTCTTTTAGTTAAAATGAGTAAGCTCACGCCATGGTTTTGCTTCTGGGTGACAAGGCAGAGTCACTCAGGATTTCTGTGTGCAGTAGTCCAAATTTACATTAGTAATTGACATTTAAAATGCAAAAGGTCCACACAATCAGCAAGTCCTTGCCACGAAGGCTGCTGGACAATGTGTGGAGCTCAGCATGCCCACATAGCAGTGGGACACTGTGAGTTCACTTCCTGCATTTTTGTCACCAGTGACCACACTGAATCAAAGAAAGGACATTCTGGCCTGTGGACATGTTACCTGCTATGAGAAAGGGATAAAAAGGTGCCCTTGGTGGTTTTACCTTCCCACAAGAATACCCTCCCACCTTCAGCAGTCTGCAGAAACATGTCTCCACACATTCTCAGGATCCCAGGCTGAAGCAAGCTAGAAGTATATTTGATGCATTTTACACACATCTCTAGTTATTTATTTTTAAAAAATTAAAGTATACAAAATAAATGTCAAAATATTTTCTTACAGGTAGGTACAGAAGTATCTGCACTGCTTTATTTACATATTACCTAGTAAGAATCTCTTTTGGAAAATCAGTTTAGGGAATAATACTTAGCACCTATGCAATTGTAGCTCTGGTGTAATGGTCCTTCGGTATATTTAGACTTCTTGTGTTACACTTAACACTGATCTCAGTCATACAAAAAAAGTTGATATTTAAAATGCCATCAATATAGTTATTTGTCAGAACCTTCCCTCTGTGTAAAACTTGAGTGCTTGTTGTGAAAAGGTAGGAGGAATAAATCACCGTGTGTGACAAAAATTATTCTCCTTCAAACAGCTGGTGAAGGAACGGGCACAAAACAAAGGGGAGACAGGAATGTCACCAGTGCAGGATGCTCTGACATCACCCCACATCGTGCCCCAGTGCCTACAGGAAAGACTCAGGCTCCCCTTCTCTGCCCACGGGGGTTTCAGCATCTCTGAAGCAGCTGCCCTTCCTGGCCGAGGAGCTCTCCCGGTGGCTGTTGAGCTGATAAACTCTCCTCTTGAACAGGCGGTGCAGCTTCTCCTGGAACTGGTTGCCAATGAAGCAGTAGAGCAGGGGGTTGATGCAGCTGTTGGCAAAGGCCATGCAGATGCCAAATGGCAGCGCCGTATCGATGACCCCCATCACCTCACAGCTGTGGATGATGTCCATGCGAGCCAAAGCGTCCAAAAACGTCAAAACGTGGAACGGCAGCCAGGAAATCAGGAAGGCCATGACAACAGCAGCCACCAGCTTTAGGACTTTGTCCCTCTTCTGCCTGCTTTTCCCAAACTGCTGTGCTCTAAGCAAGTGCCTCCTGATCCAGATGTAGCAGGTGGTGATCACTGCCAAGGGGATGAAAAAGCCGAGGGTGTTTTTCAGGAAGGCGGTGGCCACAGACCACTTTGCATAGTTCTCGTAAGGAAAGGCCATGATGCAAGCATTGACCTCCAAGCTTTCTACATAGTAAGTGTCTCGGAAATAAAAAGTCGGGAGGGAGGACAAACAGGCGAGGCCCCACACAACCAGTGCTACAAAATAAGCTTGTTTTGGAGTTCTCCTCTGGGAGTGAATGGGATGGACAATGGCGTGGTACCGGTCCACGCTCATGCACGTAATGAAGAAAATACTTGCAAACATATTCAGACACAGGACAGAACTGGAGATCTTGCACATGAGAGACCCGAAGAGCCAGTTGTATCCCTGAGCATAGTAGGTGGCCCAGAAGGGGAGGGTGGCCAGGCACAGCAGGTCTGCCATGGCCAGGTTGAAAATGTAGATATTAGCAACTATTTTGGGGCCAGTGTGACGACAGAGCACCACAACCACCACGCTGTTGCCAACCAAGCCAAGCACAAAAACTGCACAGAAGAGGGCTGGAATTAGTGAAAACTGATAATCTGAAGAGGTGAGGGGGCAGGGAGGGGATGAGTGTGACACAGCTGAGGAGTTTGTCAGGGCTGTAGACAGGACTTGGAGACTTTCCCTGGTGGTGACAACCAGGGAGTAGTTACTCTGCATGTTGGTGCTGCTGGAGAGGGAGTTTCTTCAGGAAATTCATGGGCTGGCAGCACTTTCCCAGCACATCCCCCACCTGCAGATCAGAAACCGTGTTAGATGTGCACTCTGCAGCTGTCTTAGCTCTGAAATCACACAGATGCAATAAAATAAAAACCATTTGAAGTGGTATCGGTAAGCTGAGTGCTGAAATACCAGGCAGCCCTGCTGAACTCCTTACCTCCATCCCACTGACAGGACACAATCAGCCCTAGGGAGGTCACAGCACTTTTTAATTAGCCTGGCAGAGAAGAAAGCAGCTGGGGTTTATGTGTGATTACAGATGGTGCTTTCTGTGGCCAGCAGAGCAGAAGGATTATGGACTCAGGAGCTGGAGAAACTTTGGGAAATTCTGTGACCCAAAGGCCACGCTGAAGTTCCTCATGATCCTTTTCTGTTTCCTCATGCTATTTCCAGCACTCTGAGCAGTTAAAATAATATGAAAAGGCAGCAGCCAACAGTGGAAATCAGATATATCACACCTGAGGATCTCCTGGGACTCCACAGGCATGAAAGCAGCCTTTTAGCAGGACCATTAGGAAAGCAAGCTGTGATTTCTTTTATTTTCTTTTTTTTTCTTTTTTTTTTTTTTTTTATTTCCAAAAGGGTTTGCAAAATGTCATTAACAGTCAGTGTCCTTCTGAAACACATCTGCATCTCCTTCCCTCCTGACACATTTATTCAGAACAGTAAAAGAGAGAATTTCAATGTAGACACAAGCAATAAACTCAGTCCTTGCAGGCACTGGATTTAACAGTACTGAGTGCCATTCATTTAGAAATATCAGGACTGGATGTCAGGAGGGAAAATAAAGCTATAAAACAGTTAAAATAAGAGAGTTAATTGACAGGTCTGTGTGTTGCATTTCAACAGCTTGTGTGTGCACTCTGAGCAGGGCATTTTGCAAACTTAAAGACTTTCTAAGTCAATGAAGAATATATCATACCCAAGTGCTTTATTTCACACACTAGAAAGAGGTAATTAATTTTTAATTAAGTTTTTGTGGAACCAAAAGGCATTTAAGAATTCTCAAGGAGCCCTAAAAATAACAGAAATTTTACCAAGACAACAGATTTGGGTGATGATCTCTCATTTAAGAGAAGGCAACTGATAATTTCAAACATATTTTTCTGTATCAACAGTTTAATGTAGAGTGGCTTATTATTTGCTCAATGCAAATATGCAATATACTACTTAGGGTATACCAACAAAAATTTAATTTGAAATATATTGTCTCAACAATGAAAATTCAGCAGGGGAATTCCTGCAGAGTGCTGCTATTTAAAGTCACAAACAGTTATCATGTTCTGTATTCAGGCAGGTCCTAAACCCAATGAAAGCTTTTTTGTTTGGGAACAAAAATATTCAGAGAGGGTCAGGAGTCCCATTTCACCCTTACGTCCTGAGCCTTCACTTTAACACACAGAATCTGAAATGTCAGAACCAGTCACAAAGCAATACAAACCTCAGTGACTCCTAGCAGAGGGCCCACACCATCATTAGAGAGCAAGGTTTCATTGACAAACACACTCCCCCCCTCTGGTCATCAGCAACTGGTGCCTTAGGAGCTGCTCTGAGCTCCTCACTCCTGCTCTCACTGCAGGCACCAGACATTCCAGCACAAATTGAATCCAATCCATGGAAATTATGTTCTAAAGCAGATAAAAACTCACCTCTCAAGCCTCGCGTTTGTCTGGATGCGGCTCTAGAATTCCGTGCTCCTTTTTTCCCTTTTCCTTCTGTGATTGCCACCAGCAATCTGCTCTCTCATATCTTCCCTTTTCCCACTGGGAGGCTTTAACCTACATAACTCAAGAACTGAAATATGAATGCCTGCCAGCTTCTTTTCCTTTTGGAAGCAAAACAGTTTGAGAACCCCCCTTTCCAAGGCCACGTGAGCACATGCAGTAAATCAGGACAGAGTAACAAGACAACCAGAAAAAAAAAGGAAAAAAAAAAATGAAGCAAGCAAGAAAAAGGAAATTCACACAAATATCCCTGTGGTTTTCTACTGCAGCTCTTGGGCCAGGAGGATACACCCACACACAGCCCCTTTCTGCCCTCCACGTGCACACACAACATGTGGGAGCCTCCATGAAGGATTTGTTCATCTCTGAGGGCTGGGACATTCCCATGCAGTCCATGGAGTCCCAGCACTGGCTAGCACATTTGAGAATGAAATAGATTATTAGTCCTGGCAGAACTGACCATAATGTCAACACAGAGAGACAGAATGTGGAGAACATCACTGTATTCACAACAGCATTGCCTGTGTAAGGGGGCTGATCCCATTTCCCAGTTAAAATGGGAAAGTTACTGCCCTATTACTTGCAAAGACCTGCACACTGCTGGGACTGAGGAAGGCAGCAGGACAAATCCATGTCAGGACAGCAGGCTTGGTTCTGAGGCTGCACTGGGGTACGACATGACCAAAAGGAGCTCATGCCAGCTCCCATTCACACAACACAGGGTTTTACATCTGCTCCTTGCCTGCATCCCATGCTGTGCCTGGCCCCAGCCTGCTCTCCCTGGAAGGAGCTCCAGGGGAGCCCCTGGAGGATAAGAACAGGGCAAAGGGAGAACCCATAGGCTTAAACATTTTGCCCTGATGCCTGAGTGTGGTCTCTTGTGCAACACCTGCCTGTCTACTGGGGGTAAGTGGGCTTTGTTCCCCAGCAAGGCTTCATGTGCCAGACAGAAAGCAAGCACTGGAGTCCCTGCCAGTGATGCGTCCCTTTGCCCCAGCCTGGCTGCTGGCTGCTCTCAGTCACTGGCCAGGGCTGGACCCAAGCACATCCCATCCTTGGAACACCTTGGAGTGAGGTGTATCCACCTGTGGGGGCTTGGGGAAAGCCCAGTGCCTGCCCTCGCTCCAGGACTGTGCAGCACAGCGGAGACAGAGCCATCAGCAGCTCTGTTCATACCAGAGGGACCCAGAGCACAGATGGAAGAGAGAGAACTGCCTTTAAACAGCGTCTTCAGGGGAACCAAGGGCTGATCAGGCTGTGGAGAATAGTCTCACAGTGTCACCATAGCCTAGCTATGTGTTTGACCAGAAAAAGCTTATCAGCAAACTCATATACATCCCTCCCCTGGAGGTGAGTGCTACATTCAAGGAGGAGAGATGAATCCTCACAGCTTTTGTCTTTATCTGTCTCATAACCCAAAGTCCAGTTCTTAGCATTTTCTGTGCTAAAAGGATACTGAATTATTTAAAGAAAGGGAATTCCACACAGCATTTCTATTTACCACAGTGCAGCAATTTACTGCTCCAAGGACATGCTGGTGGTCAGGACTGTCAGGCTGCAAGCACACAGTGCCTGTGCTTGGAGCAAACACTGCAAGAAAGTCATGGATCTCCTGCAAAGAAGAAGAGCTGCACCTTCTGCCACCGATTTCCCCTGTACACACCCCTGCCTGGGGTCTGCAGGACTGCTGGCCCACTGGGGAGTGACCTGAGATGTCAGCACTCACTCTGAACCATATTTATGAATTGTTTTGGTAACAGGACGTGCTAGGACACCTTCAGCCAGGAGTCCTTGCTGCTAATTGCACACAAACAATTGGTAAAAGGTTTTCCTCCATTCCTCAGCTAATACTCAGTGAAGGAAAAAGGTACAAGAATGTTTAGTTTTCAGAAATAACAAACCCTTGCTGTTTATGCTGAAATATAAAGTTTTCCTTTCCACACAATTTCTGATCCTTACAGATACTGACTGTGTTTGTTCTGTTTTGCCTACGAAACTGAGACTTCAGCAGACAAGAAATGGCCCTGATGCACCCAGTGCAATGGGGGTCATACCTCAGGCTGCCCTTTGACAAATCCTGCTCCCATTCTTTCCCCTGCCAATGCTCAGTGCATCTGATCCCAAGTTCTCACTGCAAAGCTTCCTCTCACTAATACACAATTCCCTTTCTCTTCTATTTCCCCCACATTTTCTTTCTTCCTTTCACTATTTCTGAGCATCTTGTGCGGCTGTGGAACAGATGCCCAAGTTGTCCATGCACAAAACAACCTCATGCCATGTAATGCTGCAGCTGAGCTAATGCCCCCTGAGCCTGTGGGATGTGTTTTCCGCACTGGTAAATCCAGCACATGGATCTGCTGCAGCAGAGCCCAGCACACAGCTCAGCACAGGGCAGAGCCTTCTCACTGCTCATCTGGCTGCAAAGTTACAAAAACTGTGAGTTCTCAACACAAGACCTGTTTGATTTTAAATTAGTAGAAGCTTGAGGTTTATGGGGTTTGAATTTGGGGAAGGATTTTAAGTATGTCTTTCACACCAACTAAAAAAACTCAGTTCAAGAGGAGCAAGAAATTTGCTGCAGGTTCACAGCCCTTAGATTTGTCTTTCTATCCTCAAGCCTGTGCACCTAAAGAGGTCAAAAGGACATCAGAAGTGTTAAAACAACATTAACAACAACCAATACCAAAAACAAAAACAAAAAACCAAACCAAACCAAAACCAAAACAATACAAAAACCAACCAAACAAACAAACAAAAAGCCCCAAAGCAGCAGCACCACCCACAATTCAAATAGCACCTTCTAATCAACTGTACAAATAAAAAGAAAAGGATCCACGCACTCCAAGTCCTGGGTTTTGGATTTTGCAGGGAAGTGCTGCCTCTGTCAGGGATGGAGTATTCCAAACAAGCAGCCTATCTGGCTGTGCTGTCAGAGCCACCTCCTGAGGCTAAACCTTGCCAGCCTGCCAAAGGTCAAAGTCATGTGAGATCCAGATGCAAACTGTATTCATGAGCTTGGTTTGCTCCTTTTGGAGAAAGCAAAATAGGAAAAAAATCTTTTATAAATGTGCTCCCCTGGATGTATAACCCCGCACAGATCACTGTGGCTGTGTTTGATTTGATTTACACAGGGTCCCTGACTCCCTGGTCCCAGGGCTGGCAGCAGGAGTTGGGGATCCAGAGCATGGATGGATCATCATCATCATCAACAATGATGATTTTCATCATGCCAGACCCTGGGATTAGCTCAGTTGGATGGAGCATGGTGCCAATAATGCCAGGATTGCAGATTTGATCCCTGATTGGGCTGGAAGAGCTGGACTTGCTGATCCTTGTGGGTCCCTTCCAACATTCTGTGACTCTGGGGAGTGTTGTGCCAAACAACAGGCCTTCTGTACTCTGTCTCCAAAACCATCCTGCTGCAGCTGGGCTCCCCCAGCATTCCATAAACTTTTCTAAGCATTCCTCCTTCCTGCATTTGTTTGTGTAAGGGTTTCTTTAGGGATTCATAGCTCAGTCATGCAAGTAAGATTGGAGACTCTTCCGGCCCCCTTCCCCAGCCCCAGAATGCTCCTTCAGAACAAGCTGATTGTGGCATCTTTTCTGGGGACTCGGGGAAGGGAGCAGTTGTGAGCAGTGACCTTGAAGGCTGAGGCAGTGAGTCCTCCCATCCAGCATCCACGGCTCTTGCAGGGTCACTTCTGCTCTCAGCACTGTCCCATGCCTCTGAAGCAGGATCAGTTCTGGCAGGGGGTGTTTGCAAACCCTGTGTTTGGTCAAGAGGGAGAACTGCCAGCATTCTCAAAGGCAAGACCTTGGTCAGTGTTTCACTGTCCCTGCTGGAGCCATCATTCCATGTGGAAGAGCTGGGCAGGCCTGAGGAAAGTGCTGCTTTTTTTACAGCAGCACAGCAGTGACCACAAGGGCCATGCAGACAGGGCCCAGCAGATAATCTGAAAGTATCTGGTCCCATTGAACAGACCTTCCATGCTGGAAGAGGTCAGTTTAGAGCAGTTCAGCAAGTAACAGAGGCATTTGGGAGGGAAGAGGGATGCCCTTTCCACCTGCAGCATGCAGAAAACTTATCCAAAGCCTTATTTTATGGGAGATGTTTGTGTCCAGCTAATAGCACTGCCAAGATTGAGGTTATCCTCTGTGACATTGTTTGTTCAAATTATTGGCAGTAAGCATTTTACAAGCTACTAAAAATAATAAAGAAAACAAGCACACAAGTGATTTTGAAAACAAGCTGCACCCGTTGCTATTAAAGGCAAGGAGTGCACACACACCCTGGCACTGCTGCCTGTTCTTGGGTCGTGCCTGCTCTTGCTGAAGGCAGCAGGACCTGGTCAAAACTCCACTCCTGAGTCCTGCACAGCTCTCAGCCATGCCCCCAGCACAGATAAACTACCAGGGCTTGCCAAAAACAGGTACAGAGCCTTCATGGCCATAGCAGCATCAGTGGCAAAGACAGCATTTCAGCAACTGAGATAACACAGGGACCCTCAGTCAGCTTTCATAATTAATCATCAAAGGTAATTTTCTCCTGCTCACTTCTCTCAAACCAGGTGCTGTAACGAGCAGCACAAGTCTAGACACTGGTACCCATAGCTTGTGGGAGAGAGCTCCCTCCTGTCTAACTTCTGCTTCATTTGTACTCATATAGTTGCATATAGCCTGGCATTTAAAGGACATGGGAGAATGCTTCACATTTCTTTTTAGGGTCTCAAGGTGATATTTAGGAAGAGTTAGTACTCTCTGGAAAGTTTTATGGAGTTACAGAGCACCCAAAGGGTCTCTTTCCAGAGATCTTTTAGAAATAAAAATCTTCCTCCCTTGGCTATTTTGAACTAATAACCACTGCAAACAGCTTTTCCACTTTGTAAGTGTTTTTACTAGAAATTTCTCTTATGTTCCAGGAATACTGCAATACACACAAAACAGAGTTCACCAGCTAGATAAAGCTTTGGAGGTGTCAGATTATTTGATGTTTGCATATTCCATCTTATTTAATCAATCTTTTAACCAACAAAGCTATTAAGCAATGCTACTCATTCCATCTTTTCCCAACAAAATGTTTAAAGAAAGCAAACCTGCTCTTTCAACTTATTAGACCAGCTAGAGCATCCCAAAATAGATGTTTGACTGCTGCCTCAATCTTCTGAAGAAAATTTGTCTCCTTAAAATCTACAATATTAGGCAAGGTTCTTGACATCAGCTACAAACAATTTCTGAAGGGGACGTGCTGGGCTGTAAATCCCAGCTGTCAGATGAATCAGTGGCTGAAAAAAAGACAAAAACACCACCATGGTCATGTGGTGGGTGGAACAGGTTTTAACAGAAGACCTGCAGTGGTTCAGCTTTTCCATAAAAGCTGGGTGGATGAGCCACCTCAGCCAAAACATGATGCACTCCAGAAACCCTCCAAGCAGATGGAGAGAGACAATCAAAATCCCTGCACGTGGAGCACAGAGAGCTGAGCCTGGAAAAGAGAACCCAAGAGCAGGATGATAATACTTGAAAGGACTATAAAGGGAAAGTTTGTTTAAAAGGTAGGTGAAAACTCATGTGTCAGTTCTTCTCAAGGAGCACGTCCTTACCTTGTCTCTGCAGCTCTAGGTGTGGCAATCACTGCAGTAGGGATGCTCAGGAGGCTGGAGCTGGACAGGCAGTGCTGAGCACTTCTTGCACAGCAGCACTGGGCACTGCAGCACACACAGGACGTTCCTGTGGCCGTGCTCTTGGACCAGCACCCAGCCCACAGCAAAGGTCCAGCTCTCTACAGTGCTGAGTGTTGCCATACCCCTGCATTGCTTCTACCCAAGGGCAGCTGCAACCAGGGCTGCCATCAGTAAGTTCAGGCAGCCACGGCCAAGATCCTGCAAGGCAGCTGCCACCCCACCTCTGTGCTTTGAGGAATCTTTGCAGGGAGAAACTGGAATTGCCTAATGTGACAAACTGTAAAATCTGGTCACTTTGATACATATGGGTTTCCTTGACTCTATTAGGCTATAAAGCAAGGAAACATTCTACAGCTCTGTGGTCCTGTTCCACCACAGTGCTTCAGTCCAGTTAAGCAACATCTGGCAGCAATGAGCTCCAAGAGCTGCATGCTTTTGGTCTGAAAATTTCCAATATGAAATCAAGGAGAGTTACAGAGAGCACTGGGCTTAACTAAGAGCTAGAACTGCTGGAATTACAACCAGAAATAAAGCCTGTGTAGAATAAAAAGTTACGACCAGAAATAAAGCCTGTGTAGAATAAAAGGGACAACAGACCAAGAGATCCATCTTTTTCAGCCTGAGCTACAAACTTCATCTAAAGGCAAGAGCATTCCCAAGCACACAGTGCAGCTCACTTGTCCTGCACAGAGACCAGCAGAAACCTGTTTCCTTCACAGGGTTGCACTGATAAAGTCACAGAGAGATGGAAATTCCTAGCTGTGCTGCACCAGGAGGCAAGAGAACCCATGGAGATCCCAGGACACCCCTCCAAAGTGATGTCCTCGAAGGAGCAGTCCCAGCTGAGCCAGGAATACAGAAAACAAAGATTCACCCAGCAAAACCTTCAGCCTGACCCCAGGCACCATCAGCTGGAGGGGGTGAGCAGTGCACATTTCCACCTTTCCCTGGGACTCCCAGGACCAGCCCCTGGGCACAGTGCCATCACTGCTACTCTTGGTGGAAACCAGCTTTTGGCCCCCAGATACACTGCACCAAAGCCTGTCTAACTAAATAAATGATGTTGTTTACAGCTGGAAGATGGTCACCATTACACAACATGATCGTCCTGGCCAAGCTTCCAGAGAGAAGCTGCTCTTCAGGGGATTGTTGCTTGAAAAAATGAAGAAGAAAACAGAACTCGCTGAAGCCAACATAGCGATTTAACAGCAGAGGAAATATAATCTGCTTCTGCTGAGAAAACAACAGAGCTGCAAACATGTCCAGGTCACATTTACTTTTGGGCATACCAGATATTTGGGGGTTTAGACACTGCCTGGACAGAGCTGGCAGAACAGGGGAGAGAAAGAAAACCCAATCTGTAAAACAAGAAAAAAGCAAAAAGCTGAGAGAGACCAAGAAATTAAGAACAAGGAAATGCACTGGAAATGTTTAAGGAAGCCAGGGGGCTGACAAAAGTTGCTTCAAACACATCAGAACACATGAGAACTCCAGCAGAGAGAAGTGGAAAAGAAAAAATAAAAGAGTGACAAAAAACAAGAGCAGCAATTGTGTCACTGGCTGGCCTAATGACACATCAGCTGCAAGCCCTGGGTCTGGTCCTCCTGTCATCATAAGCAGAATGGGAAGTCTGGAGATTGCTGATGGCTGCTGAGTTCATCACTCAGGCCCCCAAATGCACTTCCCTTTGAGCTGTGGATGTAGGATAAACAACAGGGCAGGGGAAAGCACACAGATTTTTAAGGACACATGTCCAGCTCCAGTTGCTCAGTGCATCTTCAGACCTGCTGGAGACAGGCAGTGTCCTGGGAAGGATAGTGTGCCCTTGGGGTGCTCCATGGGGTTCATCTTTCACCATTCAGATGGCTCAGGGCTTATCCCAACAAGAGGCACTGCCAGCACACAGCACTCTCCTGTGCTTTCCCAGCTGTCAGACAATGTGAAGCTTGCACAGCTCCTGGCAGTCTCCCATTTTACTGCAGAGGAGTCACAGCCATCACTGAGCTGTGCTCAGGGCTTGGTCACAGCTGCATTTCCCTGAGCCTGAGCCCAGGGTATCTGTCAGAACGCTGGGGTGAGAGCCCTCACCTCACACCTGGATGGCAGAATCATCTTCCACTGCCTTTGCTGAAGTTCTAACTGGAGAAAATCACAAAAATTCCTCCCAGAACAGTTTTTTTGAGCCAACTGCAAGCAGACTCTGAGAATGCTGATAATCCATGAGCAGGAGCCTCTCCCAGACAGTGACAGGGCAAGTCTGTTACCTGTTGCTGTTTGCAGAGGGCAGGAGGTGGGAAAAACCACTATCAGAGCATGATGCTGGGCTGAGGAGTCTCCCTGCCTCTCAGGGCAGTGCTTAATCAGCTCTGACGTGCCTAAACACTTAATCCCCATGGGGCTGCAGCAGGAAGAACCAGCTGATTCATTTTCATTGTCGGGGAACAGTCCAACCAACCCTGCCATGCCCGTGGTTCACCTGCCCAAAAGGTACCTGTTCTTTTTCTTGCCTCCTTCTCTACTATCCATCAGGCATTAGATGCTGTGTTTGATGTGTGGCTGGTCATGTTCTTTCTCGTTATATTTATATTTACTTGTGCAGCAAAGGCTGGGCTGAGTCTGAATGTCTCCAATTCCTGCCCAAGCATGTGCAAATGTACACCTGAAGAGACCATACTCTGCCAGAGAGCTGGACTGAAAACCCTACCTGGAGAAATAGCAGCATCCACCGTCTCTCTAAATCTCTCCAACAATTATTTGCGGAATTTCAACACCAACACCTTCAGAAATCTGACTTTCCTTCACAGCCTCTGGCTAGATGGGAACAATCTGACTTTCCTGACCCCAGGAACTTTCCATGCTCTCAGCAGGCTGCGAGAGCTGCACCTCAGCAGGAACTCACGCCTCACCTACCTGCACGCAAACACTTTCAGAGGACTATTAAACCTCATCAGCCTGGATTTGTCCCACTGCAATATCTTCGAAATCCACCCACTTCTATTTTCACACTTGCCTTCTTTAGAAAGGCTTGATTTAGCCTCCAATAACATGAGGTACGTCCCACAAGCCTTTAAGAACCTCTCCAGCCTCACGAGGCTGTCCCTGGAGGGAAATCACATAGAAGCCATCGGCAGAGATTCCCTGAAGGACCTGGAAACCCTGCATGATCTGAATCTCAGGAAGAATCGGATATGGATCATTCAAAACGGAGCTTTCACAAAGCTTCTCAGATTGGGCACGTTAAATTTAGGACACAACTTCATCACTGATTTGCCTAATCAGCTTTTTGAAGGATTGATCCAGCTCAAGATCATGCACCTTGAAGCCAACAGAATCACTGCTGTCGACTGCACCTTCAGACAGCTGCTCAACTTGAGAAACTTATACTTGAACAACAACCAGATCTCCTCGATCTCAGACTCTGCTTTTTCATACCTAACCAAGCTGCACTTCCTTCACCTGAGCAGAAACAACCTCAGCTCGCTGCCCGTGCGCTTGTTCACCGAGCTGAGTGAGCTGAGGCGCGTGCTGCTGTGGCACAACCCCTGGCGCTGTGACTGCAGCACGCTCTGGCTCTGGCGCTGGACCTCGCGCCGCGCGGCCCTCGAGGGGCTGGGCTGCTCCTTCCTGCAGCCTCCCAACTCCACAGCACCTGAGCAGCCCCGCCCTGCACACCTGGGCGACTGCACGGTGCCACTGCAGCTGGACACTGAGGACAAGTGCAGGGTGGCTGGCACCAGCGTGGCTCCCAGGCCCCCTGCTCTGCCCGGCCAGCTCATCCTGCTGGCACTGGCCTGCCACACATGGTACAATGACAGGGGATGGGGCACCCCGGTGGTGCTTTAATGGTGTTTTGATTATAAAGTGGAGGCTGCTTAATTAATTTGCTTGAAATTTGTTTATGAGCAATGGTTTTCATGACAGGTGGATTTTATATGGAAATAAAGGGATTTTGTCATAGGGATAAATTATTTCGTTCATGGGCAATGCTCTAATCTGAAATGCTAACATCAAACTTTACTGCAATGCTCACATTGGCACGTTCAGGGCTGGTGTTTGTGTTGGTGATGTCTGGGTGGGAAGCAGGTTCCCCTCTGTCCTCCCCATTCCCAGCTGACCACAGCCAGGTGTGACCTCCCTGGGAGGGGCTGCCTTCCTGTGCCCAGCCCACACTGGGCATATTGTGAGTATTGCTGAAATAGGAATGAATTGCACATGCTCCAGTATATCTTAGAAAAGGCCCAGTCCCTCAGCGTCACTGTGAGCATGTGGTGCCTTCCCACAGCACGCACATGGGGATCTCTGCTGTTAGAATGTAGGACAGTGTTGGAGGTGTGGGCAAAAATACCATGTAAAACATTCCATCACTCAGCTGTTCCTCACAGCACTGAACCCCAGCTGACATGGCTCTGCATTTACCCTGCAAAGAGGCAATTTGGTCTGTACAAGCTGTCTCCCTGCATGCTGTCAAGCAGCTCTGTCACAGCACAATTCCAGTGCCATACCCCCAGTCTGCCTCCCTTCAGCTGCTTGGAGACACAGATCAGCCTTCTCTGTGCTCCCACATGGAATTTTCCATCTGTGCAGGTACATAAAAAACCCTTATCCAATGTTTACTGGGTGCTTGCAGAAGGAAGCAACGGAATGTGTGCCAGACACACCACATTTGTCCCTGTCCTTAGAGGAATTATCCCAAGCTGATAAGAGGTAACAGAGAAACAAACCCTTGTTTAGGGCTGAAAACACAAACCAGCACAATTTGACGTGGGAAACCTGCCATGGAGTGCAGAGCAGGACCAACCTTTGCTGTTATACCAGGGAAGGGACGAACTGGGGCTTCACAACAAAACCACACACGCTGCATCCTTGTTATATTTGTGATTAGGTTTGCGCAAAGTATTTAATGGTCAACATAAATTTTTGCTTACATTGTTTGCGCTGTTTCACCATCCTCACTTTACTCAGCTTGACATACTTGGAGAAGTAGTGGAAAAAAACTCCAGCTGGTTTCTTGCTTTTGCATTCCTCTCTATGAAGCTGCAATAGAAAAAGGCAGAAGCAAAAAAAGCGAGTGAAGTCCACCTCAGCAATTTCCTAAGTCCCTAAAAGATTACAGTAATTTCACGATTATAAGTCGCACCGAGTATAAGCCGCACTCCCGGGTGTTGGCAACTTTTTGGTTTTTTGTCCATATATAAGCTGCACCTGATTATAAGCCGCAGGTTACAATACAGGGTGTGATAAAAGGTATCTGTTCTATCACTATCTGTTGAGGGTGGGGGCAGTGATCCTTATCTCTGCAGGAGATATT